>JAQFYG010000337.1:0-34370 GCA_034694325.1 Entomobrya corticalis | reverse complement strand
ATACTTTCTCCAGTTTCATTTTCCTGGATTCAATTCAATATTATTATTATCATGAGCAGAACCTCCTAGAGAAAAAGCATTCGATTTTATTGTGAAAATGAAAGAATAAAATCACAAGCTTATTATTAGCATTTACCACCGTCTGAGCTACTACTACGTTCTTCTGCTGCCATACAACTTCCTATGCAGAAATCGACTTAAAACTTTAAAAAACTTTTTAAAAACTTTCTTTTACACAACAAAACTTTGTTTTTTTCTTGTGTGTGTGCAAGCAAAACTCTATTTCCTCCTTTATTCTTATGAGATTTGAAAAGGAGCTTATATAAACGTAATAAAAACAGTACGGCAGCATCCGCTCCGCAGCAGCCAACCGGTTTTTTTACTCTGCCGTGGTGCCGCGACCACCTCTTTTGCCGCCGATCTGAAAATATTTTTTTTTCATTGAGATCTCTTGAGCCACGCACACACGTTAATACCGACAAGTTTCTTATATTTTCTTTCAAACTATTTTTTGGTGACTTGGCTAAAAAACAAAACGTGTTCTGTATACTATACTTTCACTCAAGATAAATATATATAAATACTGTGTGCAATGCTATTTCTGTTGTTCTTCATCTCTTTCAACAGATCTTGCAAAGACAAAGAATAAACTCACCCTGGAACAGTCACAATCTTGTATTAACAAGCACCCTTTCCTCTTGTTCTTTTTTTTCTTCTTGGGATAAACCGTATTATTGGCATCAAAAGAAAAATAAGAAGGCTAACAAAAAGCCTTGCAATTTTCTAAGCCGGTTGTCGGGTTTGTACATACGTATTTTCTCGGATCTAAAGGCTCAGCTGAAAATTGGACAAAGGAAAAAAGAGAAAATAGATTACGCAGCTTTTTATATATACCTACTGAACAAAGTCGGCTGAGGAGACAAGATCAGATCACATTCTCGACACAACACAGCCAAAACCAAATAAACTAACCGAAAAACCCCAGCAACTTATTAACAAGAAAAAAAGAGCAACATCATCTTCATCCTCATCCAATCCTAAAGAAAAAAAGAGAAAAGGCATAACCCTTTTTTACTCTATCAGCCTCTCTGCAAGAGTGCAAGAGCATTTACAGTGATCAGTATCCAACACAGGATAACAAACTTAAGGACTGGTAAGTAGAATAAAAAAAACTTGATTAGACTCTACTTCCCTTTTTTTCGCTTTCATCTTTTCAATGAAAGAAAGTTACTTTCATAAGTATACATACATGGTATAATAATATACTGAAGAAAGTGGAGAAAAAATTGAAAACTTTTTTTAGCCTACATATTGCACCCTCTTAACAAAAAAGGAAGAGTTCTTGAGCTTGAAAGCCGAGAAAAAAAAGAAATCTAAATGGAACTATTTGCTTTCATTTTCATATCAACACACATTTTATAGAATATTCTATAAAAAGGAACCTGTGATTTAGGTATCAACATGTTTGGCATAGCATAGCTAATTTAAAAACCTCATTCCTACACACAAGCATTGATCCAAAAATGTAATGAGATGATCAAGAAAAAAAAGAAAAGAAAGAAAGCAGAATAGATTATATGTCTATATACCTTACTTTATAGCTATTTGAAAGAGTGCAAGAGGTGCTCACATTGCACTTTTCTCTCTTCTTTTCTTTTTTTGGAAACTAAGCAGGAAACCCAAATAAAATTATTTTGCTGAAAAGAAAATGGAAAAGGAACAAGACCAAAGTAAAACACGCTCTTAAATCTTGTTTTCCCAGAAAAAAATCCTGCAAAAAAAGAAAGTTGCAATAGTGGTCGGATTTGGATTTCGTAATAAAATTCTCTCTTTTTTTCCTGTTTTTCCACTCAACAGGATTTTCTCCAGATTTTGCAATTTTCTCCAGAAAAAAGGATTTCATTTAACACAATTTCTTACAAAAGTATATAAAAACAAAACCAAAAGGAATTTCCCTTTTTAATTTATTTTAGTCTCTGAAAATTTTATTACGTCAACCATACACTCATAATTTTGTTAATTTTACAATTCGCTAAAATCGCTTAGCTAATTAGACCCCAAAAAATACTCAATTTTCATAGAGTGCCGTGACTCCAAACCTTTTAAACTTCATATAAAAACCCTCTCGATACTATTAGCAGAGTGCACACGTGCTGTGGCTTTATAGCCGTTTTTCTTTTTTTTACACACGCTCATCAGTCAGTAGTCAGTACATTCGTTTCAAGTCATTCTCAACTTATCCTCATCATCATCACCTTTTCTCTCTTTCTCCACCGCTTACACTCATCTTTTTGCACAGTACGTGCAGGTATAATCACCACTTTTATTACAGACTTTATGGTTTTTATTGGTTCCCTGATGCTTTCCCTACTTGGTATAAGCATTCTTTAGCAAATTATAACTAAACATAATATATCCCACCCCACTATATATCCAGCCCTTTTATAAGTATTATAGGCAGTTTCCTTTTCTTCTTGTGTAATTCTCACAAAATCACAACATCCAACTAAAAACATCTACATCTTTACAACGACGACTTTCTCCTAAGTACACACACACACACAGCCACACTTACATTTTCCCAAATAGACTTCATTTCTTATTTCTGCTCTTTCTCTCCATGTTCCTTTCACTCAGCACGTTTTCCCCGTAAAATGTGCACTTAAAAAGGTAGACACATGATGTGGTGGAGTCGAGGTGGAAAAGGTGGATTCAAAATACTATATCGTTATATAACGCTTTTTATATGTATTCTACTTACAATCTCTGTTCTGCTGTTACTGGGGCTAAATAATACATGCTCCATTAATTTCCCTTTTTTTCTCTCTTGTGAGTTGTGCGAGAGAGTTCCCAGCCTTTCTCTTCTGCAAAAGAGTTGTGCTGTTCATGTATGCATGCAATGCCCCATACCTTTCTCTTTTAGACTCTCTGAAGAAGTAGCTTTGAGCTTAACAAAATGAATGACATCTGCCTGTTTTCTCTACTGACTACTGACTTAAACTTATGCTCCTTCTTTCCTTTCTTCTTGTTCCTCTGTGTGCTCTCTGCTCTGCTTTCACTCTTTTTTATTTCCTTTCTTCTTTTTGCTTTCTCTTTTTCTTTCTTTCTTTCTGGTTTTTTATATCCCTTCCGGGATTATGTTCTCCCTTTTTATTCCTCATCTTCCTCTTTTCTTTCCTTTACTAGCCATAAACAATTTACAACCTCAGCAATTGCCAATTGCAGCAACAATACAAGAAAGAGAGAAGCACCGGGAACAGTTCAGTCATTTTCTTTTGCGATTCTTAATGACCGTCATAATATTAAACCGAAAGTCTTGTCCATATAGTCCATGAGCAAAAACAGAAAAACCATAGTCTCGCGGTTTTATTTTATATTTTATTTTATAGTCTGAACATAGCACAACAATAATTGATAATATAAAATAATAACAATAAAAATTTTTAAGAATGCTAAAGCGACCTTAGTTTAAACATTAAGTACACAAATATAAAGCGCCATTTCATCATTTTCGAATTTTATGACGGAAATGAACTTATAAGTAAATATATAAGTTATTTTATTGGCGTCATATAATTACCTATTTACCTTTCATATCTAAGGTTTTCTTATATAATAAGCTTTTTTTAATTAGTACATTAAAGATATACAAATATTTGCTATTGTTCATAGAAATTATTACCTATATACCTATGTAATAGGTAATAATATCATCTTGTTTCCTTCCTTTCTTGTTCAATCATTCAGAAAACACATTGATTTGATTTGCTCTTTTGGTTTCTCCTTTCTTCTTGTTCTTCTCCATCTTCTTTGCTGACTCAAATTTCTATCGTCGTGGTTCTTTTTTCTCTCAACAAATTGATCTGTTTGTGATTGAGATGAGAATGATATTACGACAAGGACGATGATTGAAGATGAAAGCTAACATGGCAGCTTTTTGTTCCTTTCGCTTTCTCTCAATGTGTAACAAAATACCCTTTTTGTGGGTTTTCACCAAACAATCCATACTCAACAGATATATATGTTTCACCTACATTTATTTCTTTGTTCTTACTCAAATGACATTACATAACATCTTATTTGATACGTCATTTCTTCTTTTTAAACTTGATTGATATCCGGTTATACAAAATATTTCGAACAGACATTTTCCTTTTAATAACGCCATTAAAACAATGCATTATAGTTTTTCCATGTACATTTGAAAAACTAAACGATCAAAATAAGCTAGATATAAAAAATGACAGAAAAAGTAAAAATATAATTGTGTCGTTGAGAATAGTCCTAAGATGTTTTTTCTAATATCAAATCAAAAGAATGGAAACGAAAAATAATAAGGTATAAAGGGCCGCTAAGTCCATTTTTAGTGGTGAAATGGTGAAAGCACATAACTACAGTTCTGCCTCTGGTTGGTTGTCTGCTCCCCGGCAAATGTCATAAAATACTCGACACACACACACACAAGAAGAGTAATTAAGTATCAAAAGTGCTCCCATATTCTCGGAGATTTTCTGTAATAAAAAGGGACCCTTTTGCTTTTCCCTATTGCTATACAATAAAGGGTCTTTTATGTGCTCGCCGGATTTAATTTTGCCCCTCATTTCTATAGGTATAATATTGCTTTTCTTTTGCGTTCCTCTTCAGCAGTACCTGCAGATATAATGCAGCTTTAATATAATGGAAAATAGTCTTAAAAAGAAAATCTATATGTTATATACTTTCCCTTTTACTTTCTCTCAAAATTCTCTTCTAGCACCCGCTGCCGCCACCACAAAAAGAACAAAAGACCAAAAGAGAAAGTGCAAGAGGTTGGGAAAGTGAACGGAAAGAGGTAACTGAAGAAGATGAAGAAAAGAAAGAAAGTTCTTTTTTTTGGTTGAGTGTGTGGAGCTCGGAGTGCGTATGTTCTGACTTGACTTGGCTTTTTAATGTCGGTTTCCTACCAGCTAAAGAAGCTGAACCTAAACCTTAAAAGTCATCAATAATCAGCATGCAAAAAAATCTTTTTCCATGTACCTCCTTGTGACCACCTCTACATGTGACCAAATGAGAAAATTGTTTAAGAAAACGCGGCAGATGAAAGTGATCAGATGAAAAGAAAGGCACAAGGCACACAATACTTACAAGACTAAAGCTAGAAGTCATACCATTCATAATGCATTTACTTTCACTTTACTTTCTCTCCTTTCTCCCTCTAGTTTTATGTTCGCTCTGTTCCTTCTCATTTTCAAGCTCTAATGAAAGGAATAAAATTTGTATGCTCTTCGTCTCTATACATTTAGCTCATATTATGTAGCAGTTAATGTGCCTAAGTAGCAGTACATACTAGTACACACACACATAAAATGATGATAAGATAGAGAAAGCAGAAAGCAAAAGAGAAAGCAGTAGAAAATGCGTGTAAGTCACACTAGCTATTTGAATCTGCTGGCGCGATAATAAAATATCCAAGTCAAACAACTCAAGTCAAGCCAAGCCACAATACCACACGACCACCTTCCTCCTCCTCCACCACTTCAACTACTGCTGTTCCTGCTGCATCACACCAAAAAATATTTTCCCTACTTTCTCTTTTCCCCCTCTCCCCAACATACATTGCTTTCTCTCTTTTTCTCTCAGACTCTTGTGCAGAGACTACTTTCATTCCCATAAAAAATGTGTACTGATTGTGTGTGTATGTGTGTTCACAGGAGAAAATGGTAGTGTGCCGCCAAGGCCTCCAAGCCACCACTGCCGCATGAAAATGAATTTTAGCTCATTCGATTTCGCTCTTGGTTTGCTTGTGTGTGTGTTCCTCTTCTATTTGGATACTTATGAGCCTTTTCTAGTAACAAGGTAAATTACATGTAGCGTTTATTATTATGTTATATTTATCTTTGGTGGTGGCAGGGAAATGTATAGAATGTAAAAGTAAAGATAAGCTTATAAGTAAAGAGAAAGTAAAGTAACGGGATATGATTGTGATGATGATAATGGTGGTAATGATGACGTTATAACACGTAAAGAGAAAATTGTCCTTTGATACGTTATATATTATGGGATACCTATTTTTATGCAATGCATGCACCCTGTCGTGTAAATTGTAAGAGGAAATGCTTTTTGATAGTAATAATGTTATGTAATGGACACTAGACAGGCAACAAAGAACATAAAAAGTAGAGAGTCTAGTCTACAGTCCAATCGTATGATGTGGTCAAAAAGCCGAAGAATGAATGGAAAAGAGAGAAAACTTTAGAAGAAGAAGGAATTGTGAGCTGGATGTTTTAGAGTGGATTCAGAACAAGTAATAAAGAAGGGGTCACTAACAAGCTCTTTGACTCTTTTCATTTTGAACACTCAATCTCTTTATAGTTTTGCAACACTTCACAATAAGCAAAATTTCAAAGCAAATGGAGACAGAAGACAGAAGAAGTGCCTGTTTTTTTGCAAAAAATATATATTTTTAATGCAAAAAAAAATCTATATCAATTCTCCATATTTTTAGTCGCATTGATCATGAAAACTTCATAGTGACTAGTGACTATTAGCATTCCAAATTTTCTCTTTTGATTATTACCTTCAACTTCAATCTTATACAGTCTAGTCTACCAAGTCTACTAAACAACTACGTGATTTCAACTTGAATAGTCTAGTCGGGTCCTATATTTTTCTCCATTCCTCCTGAGGCTTGATGCCTTCACTCCAACAAAGACACACACACACTCACACACGCTCGCGTATCTTTTCCCCCACTCGAACCTCCAGTCCCTCAAGGAAAAAATGGATCTCTACCAAAAACTTATGCTTTTCTCTTCTGCTATCGGTGCTCTTGATTACTGATTGAGGAACCAAAGCAAAGCAACTTTTACTCAACGACTCCTCCATTCTTCTTTTTCTCCTTCTCCAAAAACAGAGTAATGGATTGCTTCAATCTCTCTTTCTCGCTTCATTCATCGTCGTTGAACGCAGTATTCACCAAAGTATGTAGTGTGGAGAAACAAGACCAACAGACCGAAAGCAGATTGCTAAACTAAAATACCCAATAATATATACGATGAGCATTATTACCATATATACAAAAAAGGGTAGTCCTCCTCTACAGAAAAAATATATTTGGGCATTTGGTACATATTATTCAGTAGCCCCAAGTCTTTTTAGTCTTTTTGTTCCTTTTTCATGCGACCAGATTGTGTTCTCAGTCGTTCAGCGTTCATGTTCCAAAGCAGCAGCAACGGAACATTTCTCTTTTGGTTTTCCTTTCTTGCTCTCTTCTTCTTCTGCTCCATTTTGTTTTTCTCTTCTCTCCTGATGATCATCCATCCCCATTTGTGTGGGGTTCTGTTGCCGAAGAAGAATATATATATATATAAACGGTGGGTGAGGCACCACTGAACACAATGGCTCGAGAAAAACAGAGACGTTTCCAATGTTCTCTTCATTCAATTCAAGCAGACTTTCACTTTGTATCAAAGTTTTTCTTTCCAGCTGTGTATGTATGTAAGTATTTTGTTTTTTTGCATGCTTTCTCCAACTTTCTCTTATAGTAAATTTGTCATGTGGGTCTGGATACATTTACCACTAGTGCCGCCACCACCAGCTGTGGGAATGAAGAAGAAATTTGTACACACAGAGATATATTTTTTTCGTTTTTTGGGGAACAAAGCTTATATGTTAATGTTAACGATACGCTGTGATGCTGGTATATATACACAATACATAAAATAAAAAAGGATGATGAATGGGAACGGTAATTAGAGCACTCTCCACAAACCATTCAGCCCTAAAGCCATGGCCATCGCTCACAGGCTATTTTATAAGCTTTGAGTCAGCCACATGGACAGGAAGATATATACTACTTGGTAGATTGCGTATATATTTCTGGTTTTGCAAATAACGCTGCTGCCCCAGCAAATTTAATGGTTTGCTAATTGAATGCGTCTGACTTGAGTTGAGAGCATACGTAATATATAATGTACATTAAAATCGGAGAGCGACCAAAGTCTAATGTGTGGATTTGACTTGACTTAGATTTAGCTCTTTTTTGGTATATTGGTCTTTATTGGTATTACGCTAATGTGCGTTTATTATCAGTCTAGAGATTAGATAGATTTTGATTTTAGCTACAAAGGAAAAAAATTGGGGGAAAGTTAGCATCCATCAAGTAATTTTGCTTCTGATTTTATAAGGGATATTGTTAATGATGCAAAGCATGTATGTAGCTATATTGAAATATATAGACAAACATGAAATATATCTAATTATATAGGAATGTTTTGTATTAGCTACGAACGATAATGGAACTAATGGCTAATGGTAGAAGGTATTTTTACGATAATGATATTAATAATTATATCACTGTTTTTTGTTCGGGTCGTTTCATTTATTACTTTATCAGAAAACATACATAACCAATATTATGTAACATTTTTGTATCCGATTTCTAATTAGCTTCATGGTAAGATGTCCAGTCAAATTGGTTATTATAACGGGGAAAGTGCCTTATTCTTAAACAAAGACAAAGAATATGAAAGCAATACGAGTTGGTTTGAAGAGAGGCTCAAGTCGGCCCAAATAAAATAACCACATATACCATATGACTGCTTATAAATACAGTTTTATAATTATATCTTCAATTTTTCCCCACTGACATTGCAAAAAGAAATCAAAATGTAGTATAGAACAGAAGACATGCGTGGGTTTAGAATCTCGTTCCCATTCTTTCAACAAACTGCAACGAATTTCTCCTAAAATGTGATGACCAAGTTCAATTTCAAAATCTCTCGGCTCACCCAAGCCAAAAAAGGCTTTTAAAAGACTTTTTTTCTCTCATTTCCTTCTATTCTTTTTTTTGTCGCTCAAATACCATTACCAACTGCACTTACTTTGCATTTTACAACCAGCAAAATCAAGACTTTCTTTCTCCTCGTCATTTTCATTACATTGCATCATTCTCATCCTCCCATTTCTTCTTCATCTCATCATTAATTTCTTCGTCATCTTTCTGTCTTCCCCATTTCTTAACTTTTTAGCTCCACTGGTTGGATGCACAAATGCGAAATGCATGACATAATCCTCATCATTTTATGTCATGCAGCCTGTTTAACTTTACATTCACATTTTCTCAGCCATTCCCAGAAAACATCTTTATGATTATCATCATGATGCTTCTCTACACACACTACTAAATGAAAATCTAGTTGGTTTTCTTTTTAAAAACTCTTGTTTCTTCATACCATCAACTATGGTTTGTTTGAAAGTTTTCCCCAGTGAAATGCTCTTTATGCTTCCATTATTCTTCCTTGTTTTCTTCTTCTTCTGCTGCTTTATTACTGACTGACTGACTTGTTAGTTGTTATTCATAATGACGACGAGGAAGAAGAAGAAAGAAGTTGATGACGACGATGTTGATTGTTGATGTGTGCTTGTTCTTGTTCTCTTCTCTGTTAGTAGTGATGAGATGTCTTGTCTTTTTTGAAATGGTGCTGAGGAACAGGAGGAAAAACTACTTGTGTTTTGTTGAATGAAGATGATTAGGATGATGTTGGAGATGATGTTGGAGATGATGATGATGATGATGAGAGCAGCAGAAAAGAACCACTTGAAAAGCCATTTTGGAAATGAGAATGGATTTTTTAAAGACCAGCAACCAGGAGGACATGAGGTTTTATAAAACATATAAAAAGATGGAGGATTCAACATAAAGTTGAAATGCTGAGTAAAGCATTTTACAGAAACTTACTTGTGTTCTTCTACTTGATGCAATGCTGTTGGTTGATGATTAAAATATTTTCAAAGTTTTTCAAAGGAGAAAATACATGCAAATGAGGTTTGGGAAAATGAACAAGTATTTAGAGTGGTTGGCGACGACGAGAGAGTTTGTTGGAGGAGGAAGATGGTCACAGTCACGGTTATGATGATGAGGAGTGATGGGTAAAGAAGGAAGTATTAAGAGAAAAAGTGAACATCAAGGTAAACAAAACAAGAAGAATAAGAGGTAAAGAACAAAGTAAAAAAAAACTGTCAAGATGTTTGTGGGAGAATAGAAGCAGAACTTGATGTAGAATATGTTAATGGAGGAAAAGAGTAAACAAAACAATGAGGGAGAATAAGTAGAAAATAATTTTTGAAGAGAAATTAATTGGATGACATATGACAAGAGAGACAATAAGAAAATAGACAAAAGTTTTTGGATCTAATTTTTATGATGATGTATTTAGTAATCTATTCTTGAATCTTGAACGATGATGCAAAAAAACATAATGAGCTTATGTTGCGTAATAAGATATCTAATATTTAGTTAGTTTATTTTTGAATTGTTAAAAGAAAACGCCCATGCTGTCATATATTACAGAACAAAGTATCTAATTGCATCATAAAACATCAACATGCAGGTTTTTGATAAATAAATTTATATAATCTTATAAGCATCTTCGATAGAAAACCACTCCAAAATCATGTAACTTATTTTTTCAAGCATAAAATACATCCACCCGTAAACTGCAGCAGTTGCATTTAATACATATTACCATAAATATTTTATATCCAACTTTCCTTTAAAGCAATTTAGACATAATCATGATACTTTATTGCTCAACTTTTTCTTGTTCAACTCAACTCTTTGAAAAACCGTCATAAAAAGTAAGTCAAGAAAATGGAGAAGTACCAGAAAAACAAGTATGAATATACACTGTGTAAACATAAGAAAGAAAGTAAGAAAAAACAACGCAACGTCCACTTTTTCATACTTTAAAACAAGTAGACTCATTCTCTATTCTCGAACAGTGTTTGAGGCAAAATGCTAAACTACTTTTCCACGAAGCTTATAAGAGGACACCATTATTCCTTCAACTCTTTCTGTCAATATCGAGCTTCAGCTTCTTCAAAAAAAATCTTAAATCTTGTCACATTCCCATGCAGGTACTTGTATTTGTCACAGGTACTTACATAAAACCAAAGATGAGCTACTCTAACCAAAAATACATCGAAATAACCATGCATTCAAAATTCAAAAACAAAGAAGAAGTCAAGACAAGTGCGTACTTGAGTCCCTAACCTTCATGCCTTCATCTTCCACATTATTCCACATCTCTTCTTGTACATCTTGTTCCGAATAAAACAAAAAGTTCATCTTTCAACTTGCAACAAACTAAGACTACGAAACAAACCACTATTTCCCCAGTTCCCACTGGCTTCCAGCTTCCACATAAAAACCCTTTCTTTTACTGTATTTCTTCTCATTATACTGCTTCTTCTTCTGCCCGTTTCTGGTCCAACTCCAAAGTCCTCCACATCTCCTTTCTAAGTTTTTTTCCTCTAAAAGAAGAGAACTTTTTTACTGTTGTGTTCTTCTTTCTCAAGAAGATAGTAAAAAAGGTGCTGCAGTGCTGCTGGTATAGTGGCTTGTTTTTGCACTTGTGTGTTTACCAAACCCCATACCACCATTACCACCAACCACCGCGCCAACCAAAAATTTATAAAAAAATTAGCCTTATTTCTTGAAGGAAACCCTCTACTATTTTTTTGGCGTATGGCATATGACTTCACTTTAAAACTAGCATACTTACCAAAAATACCATAATATTCGTATTATTATTATTTTTTATTATTTTTATGTCCCGTGTATTTGGGCCTCTTCGTATTTTCATCCATCAAACAACCAATTTTTTTATGATCCCCTTTTTATTACTGCTCACTCTGTGTTATGTTACCAGTGCTCCAGCATGACTGCATTATTATTGTACATGGCTCTCTGGGAGATATCCAAAAAAATATATATTTTTTCTTCTTCAAAATCGACCTACTGATATCACATCCATATCGACGTAGAAACGAAAACAGAAGAGAATGTTTTTTGAAGAACTTTCTCCTCTTATTTGACTACACATATTTTGGTACTCCTCTTCCTGCTGTTCTTCAATAAAAAGGCTTATATTAGTGGACCGATTGAGCTGTTTTTTTTCTCAAAAAAAGAAAAGAAATAAGATGCTATTTTAATATCACATGGACATTATTGGACATGCCAAAAATAATAAGATTACCAATATGTCGTTCACAAAACTGTTCATTTTTTTACTTTCACTGCAGCAGATTTCTCCATTTTTTATATCCCGATCTCTATAATAAAGACATACAAAATAGCAATAATAATACTTTTACAAAAAACATTACAATAACAAAAAATACTTGAGATCACATACACTTACATCAAGAAAAAGTATGTCACTTGACTGTTCACATTCAAAAGCATTGAAAATCCATTGAACCAAAAACTTTTCTTCAAAAGAACACCACCAGCTTCAGTTTCAGTATCCACCAAAAATATATCCCATACATTTATTGTTCCAGATTATTACATTTTTTTCTTCATTTTTTTTCAAACATAATCATATAATCCTTCCTGCCGCTCCAATACTGCATCCTACTCATCATCCCAAGTTTTTCTTCCAGAAACATTCTACAAGAAGCAATAAGAAAAAAAAACAATATTGAGCCATCAACTACTTAAAAATGTACATCTGTTATTTTTAGTACTGGAGGAAAAAAAACCAGCCGATATCCGATATCAGCTCCGAATTTTTTTCATCTTTCTCCTCAGACCAATATCCATGCACACTGATTTGCTGTCCTCTGTGCTTGTGTCGCTGTTCAAATGAATAAAAAAGTTGCTTTGATAGTGCGGTGCTTGTATCCTCACTCAACCCTTTTTTTATTCTTAGAAAAAAAGTTCAAACTTTTTTTTACTACTTTCATCGGAAACTTCCACTTTCCACTTGTTTGCTGGTATACCTAATATACGAACATTTTTGTTAAAAAACATAGACTGTTACCACTCTTCCTTGCTGTTGTACATTCAAGGAATTTTCCAAAGATCCAGAATATATTTTCCCCAGTTCTCTTTCGAAAGTATGAGTACTACCAACATTACTACTAGTTATTGACATTTATGACATTAGCGAGCTTTTATATTACCGATATGATCATGATGCTCATGATTGTGATCACGATGATGATGATGATGATGGGAAACTTATACTTGTACGCTTGTAAGTTGTTTGTTTTGCTGGGCTAGGCTTGGGCTTGGGCTGCTTCACTGAAAG
This sequence comes from Entomobrya corticalis, assembly GCA_034694325.1. Taxonomy (NCBI): domain Eukaryota; kingdom Metazoa; phylum Arthropoda; class Collembola; order Entomobryomorpha; family Entomobryidae; genus Entomobrya; species Entomobrya corticalis. The sequence continues at coordinate 21,294 of JAQFYG010000337.1, read as the reverse complement.
ACAGCATTATTCGAAGCAAAAACTTTTACTTCTGCTGCTCAATAACCGACCATCTACCACCGCCACTACGGCACGGACATAAAACCTAGCAAAGCTCTTCTAGAGTCCCAACTACCATTTTTGCCATTATGTCATCAGCATTATATCATTGAACATCTTTTTCTTGCCCACTTTATTGGCTCACATATGCATCCATTCCTCCATCCATACTATTAATTTTAACCCTTTGATATCCCAACTAATAATATACATGTTATATTCCGACTCCAAACTCATAATAAAACGCTCCCAATGTTACTACTACTGAATACCTACGAGCTATACAAGCCACTCTTCAGAGGAAAAAATTCTTTGTTTTCCAAATGACCATACATGATAACGTTACACTTCCAAAGTAATAACATTCTTGCCCGGCCAATTTGGTGATGATGAGGATCACTTTTAGTTTTGCTTGGCAAGCAAGCTTACAAGCAAATAAAACCGAAACTACACGGAGGACGGAGACACATAAGTTCCCCATCATCAAAATTACCACCAGCCACCAGCTCCACCAACACCAGCACCGCTGCCATAGTATTAGTACAAACATAACAAAAGTAGTAGTAACATTTTCATCATTTATCGCCCCATAGTCATTTTCAGTTCGATCTCGTTCTCGATCCATCCATAAGAAAGGCAATCATGTAAGTAATAATGATGAAGTTTTCCCTTATTTTCTTCAGAGCTATTTTGCCCTACCATTTTGCCCTGGTTTGGCTTGTCATCTCGATGTTCCAGTTAGATGGATATGATATGATGAGGAGGACGATGATGTTAATAGAGGCTAAAATACCCATACACACATGCGTGCACTCTGCTGCACAGAAAGCAAGCTTTTTCTTCCGGAAAATATGATGGAGCTGCTGCTATTCTCTTTGGATCGTTTTCGCTCATTGTCTTACAAACTCGTCTATAATTAAGCGTTCTGATCATGATAATAGCCTTTCTTTCTATCCATCTGTTCTTCTCTTTAGTTCATTTTGTTATCTTGTCATCGATAATTTTTTTTCAGTGTTTCTATACTTTCTTTTGTATTATCACCATTCTATCAAACAAGCTGACAAACAAAAGCAAACAGGATTTTGACGAAGAAATGATATGATTTTACGGCTGAGTCGACCCGTGTGTGCGGTGCATTTGCACCAGGAACAGAAATAGGAGCAAATATACCTTCAAAAAATTTTGTCAAGGATATTATTACACTTTCTCTGATCGTTATTACCGTTTTATACTGGTTTTTCTCTGGATGGTAATGATTATGGATGGCCATCTTGTGGCTGTCAGAATGGATGTTTATTTTCCACATGAAAGAAACCAGATGGGAAGGGAAGGACTGTTCCTGGCATGAGTTTGGGAAAGTAGAAGGGAAGATAATAATGACAGTGCTTTCCATTTAGATGATGTATAAATATATAGCAATATGGTTTTGTGTAGAGAAAGAAGGAAAATAAGTAGGACAGAGAGACCTGCGATTTGGTGATTGTTATTATCATGACAATGAGAATATGAGAAAAGAAACGGAGAACTTTGCTTGTTTCCAATGAAACTAATCATACAAGATATTTTGGTGTTTGGGGGACAGGCCATCGGACAATTTTCATTAGCTGTTATGAGTTTCACCTCCTTTTTTCCAGTTCTATAAGTATTATGATCAGTCGTAAAATAAAAATGAGTTTTCCAATGAGTTAACAAGCAAATTCAGCAGAAATTTGCATTCTTTTGTAAAATGCAAATGGAGATTTCACAGGATTTTATTTTGTAAAAGAAAATAGATTCAAAAATTCCAAAGCTAAGATTTCCTGATTTCATACGACTTGTTTACTACACTCTTTTTCCATTTAGTTCTAATTTTTAATTCCACGATTTTTGCCGAAAATTGGATAAATTTATCGTTTACTTAATCTTGTCAGTCCGGTTTGTTTAAAATATTTTTTGCCGCTTTGCCCTATAAAGATTCCTATCTTAATCTACAAATTTATCAATCATTGTCATCAAATACGGCAAATTTACTTTATAAAGCGACATTTCTTGTCGGAAAATAAATAGTTTCTCATGCGAATTTACTTACTCGTTTTAATTGTTTTGCTTAAAAGCAAAATACCATTATAAACAAATAAAATAGCAAAAACTATTAATTTTTTTGTGTGTGCTATAAACGCTTACAACAGTTTTTGTTCCGGTCACTTTGTCACCCAGCTTAATTAAAACTAGGCTGTAAACAGTATAACACACAAAAAATACCGACACCGCCAACAACAGTCACATTTTCAACAGTAATTACTTCCCAGAAAAAAATGGGAAGCATAAAGTACGTAATGCTCTCTAAGCTCTGAGCTGAGAGAAAAAAATATTAACGCTTTTTGTAACGTTTTTTACTCATTTTCGTGGTCTCTGGACACTTATGTTGAAAAAAAAAACGAAAACCTATAAGAAATATGTACGAGCGTTTATGTTTCTTTTCCAGTTCTACTTATTCATCAAGATGGTCTGTTCATCATAACTTACAACTACAAAAATGTCAACAAAACTATGAAATTCATTTCAAAATGTCTGCTCGTTCCCACTGAACAGCCCCTTTCTTTTTCCCGTCTAAAAACAGAAACAGAGCCCATGCTTCTTCTTCTTCCTCGTCTCATTTTCCCTTCAACAACAACAATGATAACAATGTTTCGCCTTCATACATAATTTTTAGTCAGGATACAGTTTCTATTCTCCTTCCTCTTTCCAAAAATACATCCATTTTTTCCAATGCATAATGTAAAAAGCACCCACACTCACTCATGACCATACTCTTTATTCTTCCTCCTTCAACAAAAGGGTTGATATTTTCTTCCTGCAAAAAGCTACAAAATATATATAACTAGTAGCGTGTGTACCAACCAACATACATAAAATCAAGATGAAGAAAAAATATTTCTTTTTTTTCTCCTCTGGTTTTCCAGTCACGTTCCATGAGAAAAACCTCTTGGCATCATAGTCACAAGTCTCATCGCATCTCTTCTTCTTCTCCTTTCTTCCTCTTTTTTCCTCGTCACACTTGCTATTACTCTAACTCCTTCCTACTCTACTCCTGGTCTCCTCATCCTCAAAATATATATGTTGTCGTCATTATTCACAATTGCTATTCTTATTCTTACACCAAACCAGCCAGACATGCTATTGTTAGCCTTATTATGTGTGTAGCACACACACACATCACGCGCTACTTGCAAGTCAAATAACAGTTTTCTGCTAGCTTCTGTCTTCCGAATATATATTTTCTCTATTTCACTTTCTCTTTCTTCCTATTATTCTTTATTTTTTTGGCTTTCCTTGCGCTACCACCACTACCACTGCTGCCTCATCTCATTTCATGTGATCTGATGTGAAAAGCTTTCACTTATCTTTTTTTTGTCCTTCCGTGTATATTTCTTTGTGTCTATATGATACACACACAGAGAAAAACAAACATGAGGACTGAGGACACACACACACACATGCAATATTCCAGTTTTTAGAAAAAGCAAACTGACTATGAAACTGTATCATTACAACGTCGTCTTTACTTTTTATCAAAATGCTCTATATATAGCTTACAAGGTACACATACAAAAAAATATTATACCAAAAATAACCTTATAAGCTATCTGTACACCATTATCGATGTCGTGTCTTCGCAGTCCTCAGTCACGACAGAATGGAGGAGACAAGACCCTTATTTTTATTCTGGGCGGGACTCACATGAATTTAACAAGAGTTCTCTCTTTTCTCTCTTCTTCTTGATGACGACGCAAGACGCTCAACTCTCACAAGAAAAGAAGATGATCATCATCAAGATGATGATGAGAAACCAAGAGGGAAAAGCATTTCGCTTTTGTATGTAGGTATTTTTTCTGCTTGTTGTCCATCCATTTTATACAGTTTTGTGTGTGTGCGGAATCGAGCAAAAAAAAGTATCTTCTTGACAAAAAGAGTTGTCAATTTTATTTGTGCAGAGCTGTCACGGCTGCTCTTCTCCTTGGAATTCTGGAGTCTCAAGTCTGAAGCTGCATCCATATGTATGTAAAGCTATATGTGTGCCTTTTTTCTTTAATTTGAGTTTTTTTCCTAAAAGGTCTTTCCCAATAAAAAAAAGAAAAAAAGGTGATTGCACTCCTTTTGTTGACTAAGCTTTACTATAAGTAGAATAAGCAACAACAGAAAAAAAACGAAAAGAAAACAGCTTCACTTCCACTTTATTTTTTATCGTCCTAAACTGCCTTCAGAGAAAAGTAAACCTCCCAGACAAGCCATGTTCTATAAAATTTCAAGGTGTTCTGTTTGTGTGTATAAAACCGGAATATTTTATAAGCAAATTCAGTAGCAGCAGGGTCGAAAAACACATTTTTTTTTGTTTTATCAAAAGGTAAACATTGCTCATGGCCGTTTTCATTTCTCTTTGCTCACTTTACTCCATGTGTTCACAAGAGAAGAAGAGAGAAAGTAAAGTGAAAGTAAGTAAGCAAAAGTAATATAAACAAGGAAACATAAGAACGAGATCATCATCATCTTCTTGAGAGAGAAGAAGAAGCTAGAGCGAAATTTTGTGTGCTTATTTTTATTACACTCTATCTCCTTCTTCTTCTTCTCCATCCTCAAAAAATATTCTTGCAATTTTCCATCCAGCTTTTTTGCTTTCTCCTTTCTCCTAGTACTAAATACTCATCATTGTGAACGCATCGTCAAGAGAGAAGAAGAAGAGACGACTAAGCATAATATTATTGCAAATGAAGTGGAGTTTCTTCGGAGGTCTACTATTTGATTGGGCTCTCTTGGCTCTCGTGTCGCTCTCATAAAAAAACCTTTACACTGTAAACCAAATAAGTAGGAAATATAAGAATAAAGCGTGTCTAAGTTTAAGTTTGTTGAAAAAATAATAGAAAAAAATCTAATATATTTCTGTTTATATGCACACAGCACAGTAATGTGAATTGTGAATCTTTTTCTCACAATCCGTGTGTTTTTACACACGCACAGATGCTACTTAAAATCCATTGTTTGATGCTGTTGGCTATGCTCTTGAAATGGATCTCTAAAGAGAAAGCGGAGAGAAAGCATATAACTTTTCATACCACACCGCGAAACGAGCCAGCAGCGGTGTAGTGGTGGGAGTGGTGGTAGAAATAGCAGTTGCGATTTTAGTCTCATCATGTGAAAGGAACAGATTCTCTTAAGCAAATATTTACATATTATTATAAGCAGCCTTCTTCTTTTGCTTGCTCAAATAATACTATAAGAACAGGTAAAAAAATTATATATGTATTTTAGCGGTAATAAGAATATACAACGACGACGTTTTCACTTTTTCCCCTTATCTTGAGGTTCCTACTTACTCATTCTGGTCATTGTACATAATCAGCATAGGCATAATATCATCACCGACCGGAGCAACTGTGTTTTTTTCTAGTTACTTATATTGCTTATCAAATATCTTGAAAAAATAAAAAAGAGAAAGTAAAGTAAGAAGATGCGAATGCTTGAGAGCATGTTAACTTTGGTAACAATCTAGAATGCACATTTGAAAAATAAGCAGAAAATCCCAAATATAAAGAATGAAATCACAGCGTGTGGTGATGGCATGCTGCAATAAAGGTGGCATTATTATTCGTTTTATCAAAACTACAGCAACCACCTAAATTGGTGCACTACTGCACACAAAAATACTCATTTTACACTACTTTAGCTTTAACTTTCTTCATTGCTTGCAATATAAAAATATAACAAGTCACCAGACACCAGAATTATAGTGCATCTTGTCATAATATTATATCCTGTTCTAGAATCTAGAGCCGGATATGCACCAACAGTTTCAGACTCAGCAGCACACGCATGACGCACGCACAAAAAATCCAGAAATTGAGAAAACGACAAAAAAAGGCTTGCTTTTTCCAACATTTCTTTTCAAGAAGACTGTAAGACAAAAAATTATAACCCAACTCAGCATGTGTTCCCCCCAATATCATCCCAAGTTTAAAGAAAGTCCTCAGTCATCAGCATCATCTTATAAAGAAACTGAAAGAATTGGCTCATTCGATTAGATCCAGATCCATATTGGCGGTTGTACAAAAACTGCAGTCTTTCTGCTTATTTCAGTAAAAGAAAAGCGGAAAGAAAATATAAAAAACTCAAATCTTATTTTTGTTCAATGAAAGTCTGTATTCTTATATGTTGTCGTTATTATATTACTTCTTTTCTCCAGAAAAGAGCAAAAAACTTTCTCTAGGCACACTATAGACAAATACAACCTTACAACAGTAAACCAAGTAATAACAAAACTAGGCAGTTTCAGTTTCACAGATGACTTGGCTGAGATGTATACCCAATTTTGTTCTTGATACAGCTTTAACTTTATCCGATGCATTTTTCGTTGTGCATGCATACTGCACAAAATGTTGACATGATGCGAATGCATCATTACCCAGCAGATTAGACCACACACACAAGAGAGCCGTTTTTGTTGTGTCGTTTGTTTTTGAACATATATGGCCATCATTCCACGTTATGTTTGTTTCCTTTTTTAACCCTATTCGTTTATGTACTTACATCTCCAAAACACAGAAGGGGAGAAAACGAAATAGGAAAGATCTTGGGGACAATTTTCTAAAGAAAAAAAAATGAATTGGATTTTTCCTCGTTTCTTTTTCACGTACAACACGCAAGTCATCGTGTAAGGTATCCATTATGTAGTGGAAAAATACATGGAGAAAGCTTAAAGAATTCTAATGACATTGCTTACACCTTTTTAGTATTGTATAAGCTTGTTAGAAACATGCACGATATTCTTTTGCCCTTGCTCTTGTTAGTCAGCTCCACCTCGTTCATTTTCCACATCTTGTTCTCCTCCATTCCAATTCAATAATAATGAAACCAATGAGCCTTGAAGGGTTGGCAGGAGAACAGAATCTAATGAAAATAAGCAGGAAAAGGAAACCGCACATTCGCATTTACCAGACTCCTAGAATTTGAAAAGAAAGTTCATTTAGTACAGTTTAATATATGCTCTCAGTTTGAATTAAACATGTACAGTAAAAGTTTTTGTTAGTTGTGTAACCGTAAGGTATTAAAAACCGGCAGACTAGATAAACTTTACAGGAAAAAAAGTCTCTTGAGTAGCAAATTATTTTTTGATGATGATGATGCAACATTATGCAACCAGGTGCACGTCAATGACAACATCAAAGAGAAAACTAACTATATATTCTACTCAGCGCTTACGCATCAAAGAAAAGTTTTAATACTTTGTATCAGTGGTCGGGTACGTTTAGTAACATCGTGGCTTTTTCATAATTTAATTCAAAGTTATTAGGTTTTACAATACATTGTTATGTATACCTATATGTAATTTACCCAAAGCTATGCGTTACGTAAAAACGGTCTGATGACGTATTGTTTATCCCAAACGAATAATATGTGATACGTCAAGGTGACGTTCCAAGAAAACAGGTAAAAACATGTCTCAATCAATTATAAATTCTGCCACAAAACCAGCATTATGTATATATTTCGGTAAAAAAATAAACGTGTATATTTGTATTGGATTAAAATTTCCGGTTCTTTTAACCGTCATATCCTTTCATCTAAGAAAAAGTAGTATTATTAACACATCATATCACAGTCATAACAAACTACACAGGTAGGCCAGCCATCCGACACAAAAGGTTTTACTAAGAAAAATTGTGGTGAAGGTCACAATTTGAAAAGCACTTTGTCGGCTTACTTTATATATTTTTCTCTGTAGTCTCCCGTTTCTATATCGTCATCATATAAAATGAACAAAATGTCACACTACACACGTCACATTTCACATTCGTGTCACGAACCTCATGTCATTCATCTTTCATTCTTCTTCTGTTGCTCTTAATCTCCCTAATCATATGACTGACAATGAAAAAAACTTTATCCAACGCAGGATCTTGTCTTAGTTGTCTTGTTGTAGCATGTAGCCTTCAAGCTTCAAGTCAAGTCAAACTTCAAAAGTAACAATGGAAAGATATAGACTAAAATTTTACAAAAGCCTCATAAACTACAAAAGGCCATTTTCTTTTTAAAACAAAAACGGCAATGAACAGATACAAAATAGCATGGAAGACGCAGACGCTTAGCAGCTTTTTGTCCCAAAACTTGCTATGATGTTCTGCATAACTTTCATCTTTACTTTTAGCTTTAGTTTCAGCTGCCTTTCTTTTTCTTCTTCTCATTGTATCATTTCATTTAATTAACAAGATCCCTAAAAGCCTATGAATTATTCACCACTACTGCCACTGACGCGACGCAGGAGAGAATAAGGCAGCAACCCAAAACGCAAACATCAAGATGGCATGTTGTCGTATATATGAGGCCTCTGCTCTGCTGTGGAGGTTCCGCATTATATACCCAAAGCTTTCACATTTTGTGTCGCAAGCTACCAAAGTTAAAGCCAAAAAAAGTCCAAAAAATAAGGAAATCTCATGAATAATCAGGTTTTGAGCTTTTAGTCTTTTTGGTTTATACGCAGTCATATTTATATCATGTTACATATTTTGTTACAATTTTGGCTAACCGATTTTTACATAAACACTACAAAGTAACCCAAAAAATAACAAAAAGGAAAACACGTCACATTTTTTTGCATTCAGTTTTACTTTTGAATGAATAATAGTAACAATATTAATGCTGCATTTGTAATTTCAAACGATACATAACTATAAATTTATTATAAAAATTAGACCATACCAATGACCTCATCTTTATCTACATCTTTTCATTTTCGATTGGTCCAAATACGTCAAAAAATCTAAATTCAACTGCTGACTTCAACAGACCAAAAAAACTGTTTAATGCAAACTGCAAACAAGAAATACATCCTTTAAATGCGACCACTGCCTTCCTTCCTTCCGTCTCATACACAAGTCGACTGACTACCCCACACGTAAATTTATTTTGTTGCTGTCAGTCCCAAAAACCCAAAAAAACAAAGAAATGAGGTTACATTTTTTTTCTCTGACGACATACATGCCTACATGCAAAAAAAATTACATCTTGTAAAAAAGCCACACATCTGACAAAAAATATACATCGTAAATTCCCTTTTCCGGAAAAAAAAGCGCCGCATGTTTTGCCTAGTAAACCATTCTGAAACTGTCACTGACGCCAGTGTCACCACCACCACCACCGGTCAGCTCGCAATAATTTGACATAACAATATGTGTACTTATTTCATATATTTTTTATGATCTTGCATAACTCCTTCGACTTTTATCCTGCAACATCTTTATGAACATGTTAATCATCATAAAATTGAGAGTCAATGAACAGAATAACATCAAGAGGAAGAAAAAATATCTTTGCATGAATTGAGTTCATTCATCCATTTCAATTCTCTCCTGAATGAATGGAAACAGTACATCCTGACATCCTGTTGATGTCCTACACTCCATAAAACTATACATTATTATACCCACCTACTTAGGAAAAAATATATAATAGAAAAACTCCAAATAATCCCACCAACAAGGGACCATGATTTACTCTGGACTCTGGAAACTCTGATCCTTAGCCAAACTAAAGAAAGTCAGAGAGTCCAGTTCAGTCACATGTTTTTATTCCAAAGCTCATATATAACGCGTCTCGCCACACATCTCTTCAACCCTTTTATTTTGTCTCGAATATCTCGCATATATGATGACACAATGCAATTCCAAGTTCGTTTCATGATGCGTACGACATGCCTTTTTATTTGCTGTTAAGGTTATTCTATTATTACTAAAGGCCATCACCCATTTCTATTTCACCGGCTAAAAAGGCTTTTTATTCTCTACTTTTATCCATATCCATATGCATTCCTCCAAGTCCATATACTCAAGGTTTACTCATGAGAAACCAGGAACCAAAAATGAACAAAAAAAAGATAGAGGATAGATGTGTCATCATAAAATACGAGAGAAGACCACCACGACGCCTTTCACTTTGGCGTTCAGTTTCATTCACCAAAGAGCACACACACAGAGAACAACGACCCAAACCATCCATATATATATTTTTCTATTGTTCCACTGGAAACTGTCCAAAGGAAAATAGACACACAGTCACAGAGCATATCATAGAGCAGGACAAGGACCACGATGAACAAAAAAATTATGCGAGTAAGCTTTTCTCTTCTACACACTTTTTCTCGTTACTTTTCTCTTTTTTACTCGATTATTCCTCTATACTTCTAGTTTTAACATAACGGTTACTCCACAGTTCTGAGTCTTGCTGCTGCTGGTCATGTTTTAAAAATGTCAACCATGAAGAAAGAAAAAAAAGAAAAGGAAGGAAACAGGAGTATTAGCATCATTTTGCCTTTTCCTGTCTCCTTTGTCTGCTGGCATATATATAACCTGAAGTAAAAAAAGCAAACTGTGTTTTTTTTTTGGTTTAAAATAAATGGAGGAATCTTCAAGAACAGGGATGAATGGTTGCAATCTTTATCTTTTGGAAAATGGTAATGATAGCTGAGGAGAAAAGAAAACTGGAGAGAGAAAGCATTGGATGGAGATGACAGTAGGACCATGAGTTAATGATGATCATGATGCTTGCTCTTTTTTCTTCATTTCCTTTATGGTATATATATATTATTTAAAACATATACAGAGTACCGGTATATATATGTTTTATATGCATGGTTGGAGATTTTTCGTTAAAGCTGACAGACAAAATTAGAGAGAGAAAGGGTTTTAACTTAACTGCTGATGCTCCTTACAGTGTTCTTATGAGTTTTTCTTTCTCTCTCAAGCTGAAAGTAAAATGGTGACTGAGGATGAACCTATTTTTTCTAGTGATGCTGGTAGTTGGGCTGGTAGCTGGCAGTGTTCTTTTTTGCCTTACAAAATTAATCGGATATAGTTTCATTTGGAAAATCTTTTAAACTTGTTAAGTCACGTTTTTCCTGCTCCTTCCTCTCTTTTTAACTGGAGTTCCCCCTAATTTGGTAGGATACCAGCATGGGAGAAATCGTATTGGTGGATGAGAAGGAGAAGGAGAGGATGAAGCTCTTAACTAGTTTGTAGTTCTAATGTTAAGCAAACATAGCATAAAAGCATCAAGATGATGATGGCTTGTTGTAACCCGTATTATCCATTTACTTTTTGTCTGGACCATTCTCCTTTGTCCATTTAGGCATTCGAAAGAAAATGGATTCAAGAACACGAGACATCTTCATTCTCCTGGTTTAAATAGCTTTTAGTAACAAGCATATGTATATTTTAGATTTTAGACAAGATAATCGAAAAATATTATATTGGATTGGGATTAATAATGAATTATCAGTTACAAAACGCATCAGCAATATAATAACGAATTTTATAATCCAAAACAATTTTACAATAATAAGATGATCTATAAACATTTTACCAATTTTGTAAAGTAGTGCAATAGTATCTCAAGCTACTTTCACTTTCTTTCTGTTTGCTCAAAACTACACCCGAGAAACCCAAGAAGAAAGCCGACAAGGCCGACTGCAAAGACCAAGTCTAAAAGTAAAAGCATTTCACACAAGAAAGCAAGCAAAAGCAAACAAAATGTCCAGCCATATGACAGCAAGTTGAATGACATTCATCCATTATTGAGCAGAGAAAAAGCCTGAACAATTTCCCCCTTGTGCTGGTAGTATTTGTTTGATTATGGATGGGCTCCATAGTCCATAGGCCAAACTCACAAAACACTCTCACTCAGCAATATTCTCATCTCGTCATCTCAACGGTAAAAAGACGACGGACGATGGATGGATATGGATAGAAAAAAAGGGTTTAAAAAAGGACGAGATGAGTGGACATAGGCATGCTACATAGATGTTGTTGTAACTTGCTGCTGCTGGTGCACTCTGTAACTTTAACTCTTTTCCTTTTTTTTCATAGTAAGTTGCGTAATAATCGTTCTAGTAGTAGTGGTTGTAGAGTATGTACTGAAGTACAAGGAGTCTAGTAGTAGGATGGACAGGAAGGGAAAGAGGAAGAAGCCCATTTTCCACTTCTTGTATTATTTGCCCATTTTAAGAGCATTTTCCACGAACACTTCTCCTTGCAAGCCCACTAGACATATAGGAGGACTGAGGAGGAACTAGTAAAATGTAAACTTACTTGTTAAAGTGCTATCTAAGCAACTCATCGATCCATATACATTTTTATGGATGGACGATAGAAGAGATGAACATTTATAGAAGGGAAGCTGAGAAAAGGCAAGTTACACTCATCATCACCATTTCCTCCTCCTTTCCCCTTTATTTTCAAGTATGTTCAGTACTCTTTACACTTTACACACACGGACCTCATCGATAAGTGTTGGGCTTTTATGTTCAATAGTCCAATGCATTTTATATTTGGGTTATAAAATATACTGCTATTCTCTACTGATATTTTTTTTCTCTATTTTCATCTTACATCTTGTTCAATCCATTCTTTTTTTCTTACCGAAATGTCTCTCAATCTCCCTTCCTTTTTACATCATGACATTGGAGTAATAATGTTGTCATTTAGCCACTTTTCTTCTATGCTTATCTTCTTCTAGAGAGTAGAATAAATAAATAAAGAGTTAAAGCAAGTGAAACGGAAAATGTGTTGTTTGGCTTTCACTTTATTTTCTCTTGGAGATTTTGTATTGTTGTTATTTGACATACACATGTTCATTTAGTTTTTAAATAAGCTATTATGTGTGATGCGTAGTAAAAGAGAAAATATATTATAGAGATATATCGACTAATAAACATAAGAAAATATAGAAGATTTTCCTTATCGGCGGCAATGTATACATGCATGGGAAACAAGTTGAGCTAGTATTTTGGCTGTTGTCAATTTTAATCGGATTGGAGGAGAACTTGTGCAAAAGAGGAATGAACGAGAGAGAATGAAAGAGATTTTGAAGAGTTTGCCAGATGGAGAGAGAGAGAAGAGAACAAAGCACAATGAAAGAGATTAAAAGTAAGCCTATTCTACAACTCTAGTACAAATACAACTATTTTTTGCTTTCATTTCACTAGTCCTCTTCTGTCATGATGAGTATGTATTGTTGTGTGTGTACAAAGTAGTTTAGTATATAAAGTGTGAATGAAAGAAAGAAAGAAAAAAGAAATTAGAAAAGCAGATTGAGTATTGAGTCTCAACGAGATTCTCGGAAAAGTCAGTCAGATTTTCCAAATTCCAAATAAACACAAAAATACAAAAAAGAATATAAAAGTGTTATTGATTTTTTATCTTAATAAGCAGCTATATAAAAGAATAAAAGGATGAAACGATGAAAATGCATGGAAATTGTAATTGTCACTTCTGGGAAAATTAAAATGAGATAAAAATGTAAACAATGAAGATTTACAATTCAGTCACTTCACACTTGATGAATTGTTTTGTACAGATTTTTTGCTTAAATAATTGCTAGGATGAATAAAAAAATGAATGAAGTAAACAAATCAGCACTCAAAAAATTCGGATTATTTTTGAAAGTGAAGATATTTTACAAGATTTAAGTTGCAAAGAAACATGGAATGAATGTAGGATGTAGAATTTTTCTCATTTCTCAATCTTGAATGAAAATAAAGTGTAGTGCACTGAGGCATCATTCCTAGCAGATGATGTGACATTTTTTGATATGATGAAAATGATACGACCAATTTTCTTTCCTCTCTCGTAACTCATTCTCCAAAGGAAAGTATTCCAAGTCCCAGATGAGAAGATACTTTAGGGATTTCCTTGGTTGACTTTGACTCTGATTTGATATGATGGTGATGATGATGATGACTGACGTCTTGGAGGAGAGGACATGATAGTCTAATAGTGTGATTTTCTACTGCTTACACAGCAATACCAACGGAAAACGAGAACGATTTCAGCAGGCGACAGGACATGATTCCATCTATTTATTATCCGGTTAGAGATCCTGAGAACCATGAGAACCTCCTTTACTATTTTTGGTTGACACTGATTTTATATTTTATGACGACTTTTCTTACAATTTCCCAATTCGACTGACACGCAATTCGAGTACTGTACAGGCTACTATTCGTGTAATCGTTAGACCGCCAGCAGTGGTGCTACCAAATACAGTATGAAAATGGAACAGATCAGATTCTCTGCAGATTTTGTGGAAGATATCCAAAGTGTAATGATCTTTTGGGCTATGCTTCCTGAATACAAAAATCGTGGCTTGGCCTACATTTTCTACTATTCATGATGGGCTGTTCTTGTATCTTTCTCACATAAATTTGCCAGGATCTAGCATCGTTTTGAATTTTATTTTGTACTGGTTTTGCTTGGACAAGGGTGATTTTTACAGTGTGTAAGCAGAGACTAATGTGTAGCATTTTGCAAAAAAATGGGATAGATTTTTAATAATACATAAGCTGGATTTGTAAAATGATGATGATACAGTAATGGTAATAGTACTTAACTTAATGGTGATGTTGTAAAATTCACACATCGTTTGAAATTCAGATGATTCCTTATTTTTTGTTACAAATGCAGCTAAAAAGTATGTTGAAACAAAATTGTGATGCACATTTGGTCAATGAAAAGCTTAGAAAATTTAAATATTTAAAATGTTATCTTAAGTATTAATGAATATTTTTAAGAGCAATGCATAAAATTAATTATGTGTAGCAAACTGACATACTTTTTCTACATCCAGCTACAATATTCACTTCGATTTTACCAAATTATTTTGGCTAGGAAAATGGCGTTGATGCATCATCTGATTATGATTGCCATCATTTCATCCAAATGACTATACATTTTCCCAATCTCATCACATTCATTCCCATATTCCAAAACAGAACAATTTTCCATTTCTGTTTCTATTTTTTAGATACAAAATCCCATAATAATACAGCCTTGTGTGCATTTTGTAGAGTCGACTCGACATATTTACAGCTTCCATTTGTTATTAAAACCACAACCCGCAACCAGTCAAATACTAACTCACCAACGAAATGGGAACAATTTTTCCGTAGCTTTGCTTTTATTCTTCATTATATTCATTCCACATTTTAGCGATAAGTAAAATACCACAATAAACTATTACACAAAATACTCCATTTAGTAAATACTTTTATATACATAAAAACAGGTTATTATTAAACGAGACATTTTATTTTCCCAAAAAATCCTTTCTTTTTTTCTGTGTCACGCGCAGTTTGCTTTGATTTCTTTTACAAAAAACACAGCAGAGCTCATACCAAATCCTTTTTTATTTCCACGTTTTTCCCCTCCAAAAACACCTTGACTGTGACTTGCTTTTATTCACACAAAAAGATTATCTCTTTTTTCTCTTTCCGTTTTGTGCACACATGCATTCTTCATCTTCATCCTTTTTCATATTTGCCCAGAGGACAAAACAAACCAGCTTCTTTTTCCTCCTGTCACCTTTCTTGTTTTTCGTAGTATCATCCTCCTTTTTTCCTTTCATCTCATGAAAGTAAAAATACACAGCAACAAAAAGAAAAGACCCCACTTGAGTAAAGATGAGATTTAATAAAAACTGTTCTCTGGTGTGTGTGCAATAGCTTGCAAATATACAGATGTTGCACAAGCCAAAAAAATATATAAGAAGCAGCAGACATTACCACCACCACCACCGCTAACTCTTCTTCTTCATCTTCAACAAAATATATCTTGTGTAGCTGCTCCATGCACAATGTACACATTTGTAAATATATAGCCTTTAGCGAAAAAAGCAAGAAGGATTCCATAAGAAAATTCGCAATTTTTTTTCTAGACAAAGAAGAAAAGTGCTAGGATCAAAAGGGTTGTGAAAGTGAATAAAAATTGGATGGTTGACCTTTTTCTCTATTTCTTGATAAACACATACACAATCTCTTTTGTTTACAAACACACGGTACAAAAACAAAAATATAAGGTAGTAGTATTATATGGGGGTATACCTAAGTATTTGTATTTCATCATCATCATCGGATAATCCTCCAATGCCCTCATTCTTTCTTTTAAGGAGACAAGTCTCTTGAAGAAAATATGAAATTTTGTAATTTCTTCCAGATTTTCTCTCGTTGCTTGTGAGTTTGGCTTCGGCTTTGGCTTCATCATCATCTCATCATCAAATACAAAAAAGAAGTAGCAAAAAACACGACGATTTTTTTTGCTACAACAAATTTTCATTTTAAAAGGGAAGAAAGCCGGACATTGCTCTCTCCAGATAAACCTGATGTCTAAACCAGTCTATCGTCCATACTTGAAAAAATCTGTGGTTACTTCTTGTGTTGTCGCGTCGGCAAAAAAAAGTCTGGTTTCATCAAAATGAATATAGCAGATTTATATTGTAACAGCAGCAGCTGCGTGTGTTGTGTGTGGTTATTTTCTTCCACTTGAGTTTTTTTTATATAAAACGGAAAAAATGAACATGAGAGGTTGAAAGAAACAAGAAATTTCTTTTTTGAAAGGACGATATGAAGAGGTAAAAACCGACAAGAAGGCAGAATTTTGGGCGAGGATTTTGCTTGTCTTCACTACCACTTCAGTTTTTCTCTTTTTTTTTTGCTGTTTTGGCAGAAGATGAAGATTATAAGCTCTATTCATTCTGATGATGGCAAAGCTTTTATAGCATTTGATGTTGTTGATGCTGAGAATCAGGAGTAGCTCATGGTGAAGTGAAAGCATGTCTTTTTTATCTTGTTGGTTGGGTATTTTCAGGGGAAATAGAGTTTTTTGGTGTTGCTGTTTTTGTTGTTTTTGCGGCCCTTCCTTTGTGTCTGGAACTTGGGTTTTTAAGTTGCCGACACATAAGAAGAAGAGATTTCTTGGACAAGATATTACCTATTATAGTTTCTTCAGAGTTGTGTTTTTGGCGAGAGGTTCACAGGAGACAAAATCAGGATTCAAATACACCTATGTAAAGAGTCAGCAGACATATGAAGAAGATGTGATTATGGTGATATGACACATTCTTGGATAGTGGTCCATTCAATGTATTTTTAAGTTTGAGAAGATTTCCCGTCGAATGAACAGATTTTTCAAAGCGTTTTGTTTTGAAAGAGAGAGATTTTCTTTTTTTGTAAAATGAAGACAAATCCTTCTTTGGAAAGCAAGGTCGCAATGATAAAAGCATATACGACATGAGATGAAAATTACAAGATATTTTTTTCTTTGATGTTTTCATTCTCATTTTTATCACTACTTTATTTAACTACTGCGAAAATAACATGAGAATATCACACGATCTCTTCTTAATTTGTTTTTGGGTGAATGAAAGTAACATTCTGAATCTTTTCATGAATTTTGCTTTACATTTTAAACTCTTTCTCAGGTTTTGTCAACTTGTCATTCAGTATATTATAGTCTTTTGTCCCTGTTTCTAACCAGAAGTATACGCCAATGTTCGATCTCTCTTCACGAAAGTGTCTTTTGACAAAAAGAAAAGACCAAACACCGTCAATTTCATACATAAATACAAAAGCATGAAAAGCCGCCTTATTTATAATAAAACGAAAGAAAAGCAAAGATGAAAGCCGGCTGTGAAAGTTTTTGTTTTCACTTTTGCTACTTTTCTTGTTATTTCATGATGGGATGCTCTCTGCTGTTATTATTAAAGCTGAACCAACACACCACCATCATCATAAACACGATACTCTCTGCCAATCTACCATAAACTAGTAAACTCTATCCATAGCTCACCGACAAGAGGATTGAGATTACTCTTTTCAAAATCACGAGACACAAGACATAAATGCACGGCTTAATCAGTGGGAACCGAGCAGAAGCGGGGAACAAGTCTGATATTCTGCTGTGCAACGCCGCTTCCGCTTATTTTGTTAAAGTTTGTGGCAAAGAATTTAATCAGAATGGATGGCTGCCTGGTAACTATGACTATGGCTGGTTAGCTCTTCGCTTCAGAATATTTTTTTCAGAGGAATCTCGGATTTCTCTTCCAGTTAGAAAATGAAACTACTCTGCATATTATGCATAATAATTAAGCATAGGAGCAGTAAAGTGTGCATATATTTAAAAGAGAAGAGAATATACAGATTGCGAGCGGAGGATTTCTTGTTAAAAGTAAGCGGATACGGGATGCGTTATACATGGGATGGCGAAAATGGTAATGATGATTACTCATACCATTATAATGTACCATAATATATACAACAATAGAGATAATCCAGGCCAAGGATATTTATATCATTTTTTATATGCCATTTTTTGTGCAAAGAACAAAAAGTAAGCGGAGAAAATTATGGTTTTAGAGCTTGTGCTGGTGTAAAAGAAAGTGGTGCAGTATGAGTAATGAGCATGCATAAGAGGAAAAGTGCAACTTTGTGTTTTGGTTTAAAAAATTAGTGACTCGTGGCATTTTACAAAAAAGCTTCCTTTATACTTTCTACAATGGATGGTAATGTCACAATAAAAAAATTCAAATTAGCTGCAGTATGAAAATGAATAATCGGCAACTATTTATTTACCAAAAAACAAAGCCGAATTGTGATTTCACCTCTAATAATATCCAACTAACATTTTTGCAACCGGAAACGGTCATATGCACGAGTGTGTTTGCTTCCACGACATTTGCAAAAACAATTTTATCATTTAATCCACATATCTAGTGCAGATAAAATTTTGTATATTTTTCTTCTATTTTGTGCTTGTTTTCAAAATTATATATAAAAATTCGACCAAGAAACTTAAAGCATATCTGCAGCTTACATAAGCGAGTAGTTTATAAAACCAGTATTTTTAGATATGGTGGCTTATTCACATTTCACTAAAAATGTTGACACATTGACAACTGCGATAACAGAAGACTTTTCCTTTCGTCTCCGATCTTACAATTTGTTGCTCTTATGCTCTTATACTTTACTTTAGAGTTACTATAGCTTTATAGTTTTGTCGTAATATCCTGTGTCGACCTAGACCAGTTTGACGTCTTGCCACTTAAACATCAAACTTGTTACTTATAAATTGTATCACTAAATCTCCTTTTATCAACCAACCGCGGCATCAAAAAAGGAAATTGTTGTAAACGCTTACAAAGAAATGGAAAAGCTGGAGAAACTCAGAAAAAGAGAGAATGTACACAACATCATTCCAACTGCAAACCAAATACAAAATCGATTGAAGAAGTAGCATTCAGACTTCTTTTCTCCTTTTTTACAATCGTCAATTTGAAAAGTGTCATGTCACTTTTTCAACAAAAAAGGACAGAATATTTTTTACACATATCAGCTCACATCCGCTGTAGACAAAGAACTTTCTTCTTTCAGTCAAAAGTAAAAACAAAATATGTATAAAGTACCGACCTCAAAATGTGTATCATTTTCTCTCTGTCATCTCACCACTACCACCCAATTCACTTCATTTGAAAACTTTTGTACCTTTTTTTTAAAAGCCTGTTAACCCAGTCGTGCAAAAATTCGCAGAAAAGTACAGACACTTATTACGTTTTTTGCAACTCTCAGACAGTTCCTTTGCAAAAAATACCTCATTTTATAAGCCACGCGACAACAATAAAAAAAACTTTTTTTTGCCTTCTGGCTTTTTCGTTTATTCTCATGAACAACTCCACACAAACCAAACATACCTACTAATGACTAAACTGCATCTTGATTCTCAGAAAGACCTAGAAAACAGAAAGAACCCATTTTACTATAAAAGAAATTTAAAACGAAAAAATCTCTTTTTTCCTTGAGCAAACTAACCCTATAAATAGGTTGGCACTTGGCGCTTGCTTACATAACAACTTCATATTATGCGACATGCAAATATGATGACGCCACATACAAACGCCGTAATCAATTTCTTTTTTCATCTTCTAGTTTTTGCACAATGTTTGCTGAAAACAGGAATGATATATACCTTTAGTGTTTCCCAACTGATGTAATTTTGATGATGTTTTTATTATTCCCCAAACGGAAGTAAGAGGTTGACAGCTAACAGAATTACAAAGATAAGAAAAGAAACATACGCTACTCCCTACCAGAAACAGAGAAATAACACTAATTTTTTTTGCTTTCACTTCTATCGATACCTACATTCATTTTTTTTGATATCGTAACCAATTTTTACTTCATCTCGTTGAGAATGCAAGAATTGATTTTTTTTTCTCCTTATTTTGAGAAAAATATACACATTCAGCATATTTTTTTTCGATTCTATGTGTTTTTTCTTCTACTATAAACGGTAATGAAGTTGGCAGCATCCACGAAAAAGAGTCGATGCCGACACATTTATTCAAACACAGGCACGTAAACAATGGCAAGCAACAACGCCAGCAGTATATTATCATTTGTAAAAGGAGACGAGAGACGTAAAGACGAAGAGACCAGACCACAAAACGAAAAAAAGAAACGTGAAGCGTTGAATAGCTTCAAGGAAGGAAATGAACACGATACTACGTTTCCTTGTTCGTGTGCAAAACAAGTATATATTTTAGGTGTTAAAAGTATATTTGTTTCCTTGCTTTCTCTTTCTGTTTATCAGAGTGAAAGTTATATATACATTACCCAAAATACCTTGTAGCCAGTGAATTGTGAGTGATGTAAGCTAGCGTGAGCACTGTGTACACGTACATTATTCTACAGAAAAAAGCTTTAGATTCAACACAAGAAGAAAAGAAAAAGGAGAAAAAGCAAACGTCAGACTGTCTTCATTTCATTTTCTCTTTGGCAGATCACTAGCAACCATCGTTCGTAGGAGTAGCACAAGCTGCATAGAAATCGCGTCACAGAATCTGTTCGAGTTGCTTGGAGAAACATTTTTGTAGAATAAAAAAGGCGGGAGAAAATAGAGGAAGAGGAGAAAGTAAAAGACTCAATCAACAGCCTCATTCTTTAGAATTTTTTTCTTTCTGCTTTCTTTTCTCTGATTCCTCTTTTCATCATTTTTGGAGGAATTTGAGGAAGTATAGGGTGGAAATAAATGGAGATGTATGAAGTGATAGCAAAAATGGTACATATTATTGAGTGGGAAGATTGGAAGATAAATAAATGGGTATTTTTGGAGATTGAGAGAGAAAAAGAGTGGGAGCTTTATTATGGTGATGTATGGCATGATGATGATGGGTATTGAGTTGTGTGAGAAGATATGAAATGCATCAAAAATGGAAACATAGTGCTTAGAGAACGGATATATTGATGCAGCGTGAAGTTTGTGAAGGATTGAGAGTTAAGGAAAGGAACATATTCAATCATATATTTAAAACGTTTATCCTTATTTGTTGCAATGAATTGTTTCACCAAGTTTATTAGACAATGCAATTGAGTTACTGGCAAAAATTGATTAATTTTACTTCTTT
>JAQFYG010000336.1:0-34373 GCA_034694325.1 Entomobrya corticalis | reverse complement strand
ATACAAAATTTTAAAGCTTTGATGACTGGACTACGGAACTCGAGTAAATATAATGGCACTGGAATAGGTCCTTATGTTATTGCTTGGATGACAAATCAAGGGCCAGAAAAGAGAATGGTTTTGGATGGAAAATATAGTGTGGCTTTAACCACAGGAAAATTCTTGATTGGGTTCGATATTTATCAATAAATTATAAAGTAATGCTAGAAAAATAATTAATTTGCGTTGTTTATCAATTAATTAAATGCAGAGTGGAAAATGATCTGTCGATTATCAACTTTGCTGAAAACTACCCCAAAGAAAAACTGGGAATGGAAGAGGATTTTGAAACTCAATTTGGACTATTTGGAAGATTGATTGCTATTCACTGGCAAAATATACTGGGCAATGATGTGAAACCTCTGATTACAAAGTCGGCTAATTTGGCTTCAATATCAGCAAATGAGATACATTGCCAGGTACCACCAATGTACTCCAGGGAGCCTATTGCCATTGTTGGAATGAGTTGTCGGTTTCCTGGTTCCAATAACTTGGAAGAATTTTGGGATTTATTGTTTCAAGGACAGGATGCTATTAGCAATCCACCTCCGTTTCGCTGGCGACGTGATCAGTGTTCCAGATCTAAACCGAATAGCAGTAATACCAATGCCGGATTTTTAAAAGTTCCCGTGGACGAGTTTGACGCCAAATTCTTTGGTAAAATATAATAAAATTATTAACAATTTATCAAGACGTTATCATGATTTTAGTGGTATTTTAATTCATTAAAAATTTTTTTTTTAGGAATTGCTCCAAAAGAAGCCCTGTACATGGATCCCCAACACCGACTACTACACGAGCTTATCTGGGAGGGTCTAGAAGATGCCTGTATTGACCCACACTCTTTGTATGGAACCCCCTCCTCAATATATTTTGGAGCTTGGACAGCAGACTACAAAGATATCCTTAACGACTCTGGAAACGATGCATTTTACCGGGTCTACATGGGCAACTCGATTGGAGCCGCTGCCGCACGAATCTCTTTTATGCTGGGATTGACCGGTCCCAGTGTCGCCACAGAATCTGGATGTAGTTCAGCAATGGTCGCTGTCCATCAAGCTTGCAGAGCCCTTCAATTGGGAGAAACCAATCTTTCTCTGGCTTGTGGAGTGAATCTTCTGCTTCATCCTTTTGACAAGGACGTAATGCCCATGGTTCTTTCACCCGACGGTCACTGTAAAACATTTTCGGATAACGCTGATGGCTTTGCCAGGGCTGAAGGCTGTGGAGTTCTGGTTATGAAGAGATTGAGTGACGCCATTCGAGATCAAGATAATATTTGGGGGCTTATCAGAGGATCTGCTGTGTCACAAGAAGGTGTTTCTAATAGCATGGGGACGCCAACTGTTCACTGTGAATCGCTTTCCATGAAAGAAGCACTTTTGGATGCGCAAGTTACCCCAGAACTTGTCAGTTTTGTGGAGACACATGGAACTGGAACTGTTATAGGAGACCCCATGGAAATCGCTGCAATTGCTAAAGCCTATCATTCACCACAGAGAAAGGAGCCATTGATCATTGGATCTGTGAAGACAAATGTGGGGCACACTGAGTCATGCTCGGGAATCACAGGAATTATTAAAGTTGTTTTGGCCATGCATCATGAAGTCATTCCAATGCACAGAAACTTTGAAAAACTTAATCCTGCCATTGATCTTGATGCCATTCCAGCTATTATTCCATTGGAACTTAAAGAATGGAAGCAAACTAATGATGGGCGCCCTCGAATTGCTGGCGTCAGCTCATTTGGAATAACTGGAACTGATGCGCATGTCATTCTTGAAGAACCGCCCATTTTGCCAAATTCCAATGATGTCTTGTCGACTGATGAGGAACGACCTTTTCATATTTTGAAAATTTCCGCAAAATCTGAAGAAGCTCTTAATATTCTTTTTGAGAAATACGCAGAATACCTTGCAAAAAGTGAAGGCACCTTGGCTGACATTTCTTACAGTGCCAATATTGGAAGAGCTAATTTCTCAAATCGAGCTGTAATTATAGCCAAAACCAAACCGGAAATGGTTGCAAACATTCAACAGCAAAAATATATAAAGGGTTGTGTAGGAGAACAGGATAATCTTGGAAAAATTTGTTTCCTTTTCACTGGTCAAGGTAGCCAGTACACAGGAATGTTTAGGGATCTTTATCAAAGTAGCCCTATTTTCCGAACACACTTTGACTATTGCGAAAACATACTTCGAGAGGAATATAAAATCAGAATTATAGATGTTTTATGGGAAGATGCACAATCTTCTTTGGATATCAGCAGAACAATTTACAGCCAAACATCAATATTTTGTGTGGAATACGCTCTCCTGAAATTGTGGGAATCTTGGGGCATAAAGCCAGATTACGCCTTGGGCCACAGCTTGGGTGAGTTTGCTGCTGCTGTTTGTTCTGGAATTTTGTCTGTTGAAGATGCCACTAAACTTGTTGCAGTTCGAAGTCAACTTATTGATGACCTTCCTTCAGGAAAAATGTTGGTTATCAAAGCAGATAGAAAACATGTTGACAGTTTAATGAAGAGATTTGCTGGAAAAGATTCTAACAAAATTTTGGACTATGCTGCCATCAACTCTAATGAACAGACTGTGGTTGCAGGAGATACTGATATTATTCTGAAGTTTTTTGAATTTTGTAAAAATTCTGATTTAAAATGCATTGTTTTGGATGCCACCCACGCATTTCATTCTAAACATATGGATCCCATCTTGGAAAGTTATAGACAAACAGCGATAAAATGCAAAATTGGCAAAATGAATTGTGGCTTTATTTCGGGGATGAAAGGAGATTTAATTGATAACCCGCAATTAATCAATTCAGAATATTGGGTACAGCATACCCGGGAAAAGGTCAATTTTTTGAATGCTAGTAAAAAAGCTGTTGAGCTTGGATGCCGGATATTTATTGAAATTGGTCCACAGCCTGTGTTATCCGCCTTGACAATGATGAATAATGAGCAAAATTTATTTTGCTTGCCATCTCTTAAACGAAATGAAAATGAGTGGCAAACTATTTTGACAACTTTAGGAAAATTGTATACTAAAGGGATGCCCATTAATTGGCAAGGACTTGATATGTTCCAAAACAGGAAAAAGTGTCGACTTCCAAGTTATCCATTTATTGGAAAGAGGTATTGGCCAGATTTGATGCGAATTACTGGAAGTGACATAATTCATCCTTTGGTTGGATCACCAATGCTTAATGCGTCATCAACAAAAATATTCCAATCTGCTGTAAATTTGAGAGGTGAACATGTATATATTAAGGATCATGCTATTGGTCAACATGTCGTGTTTCCTGGAGCTGGTTATCTTGAAATGGTTCTGGCTGCAGGATTAGCTGTTGTTGACGGGGATAACTTGAAAATTGGAAAAGGATTGAGTCGGCCGATGAAAGTTGAAAATCTTGAGATTCAAGCACCATTGGCTCTTGAAGAATCAAAAACCGTTCAGATGCAAACAGTTTTGGAATTTAATAAGGAATCAGCAGATTCTAATATAAACGATTGGAATAATTTGAGTGTAAAAATATTTCATTCTGTTGAAACCGATAATATGGGATCTTCCTCATCCCCATGGTTACAACACGCAAAAGCTACATTTTCACCAATACCCAATCCTGAAGATCTCAATATTTTAAATTTTGACCTGGAAAAATTTCAAGAAACTTTGAAATCTGATGAAAGCAATGAAGATATAATTCTACAAGTTTATGAGAAACTGTCATCCGTTGGATTGAACTTTGGCCCAGAATTCCGCAGTTTGGAAAAATTATGGAAATTTGAAAAAGAAAACTGGAATTGTGTATTAGCCAAAGTGAAAGTTCCATCCGGATCACAAGATCAGCAACAGCTTAAATATGTGACGCATCCAGTAATTTTGGATGCTATGCTACAAGCAATTATGATGCTAAAACTATCAAGCAATTTAAAGCGAAAAATTTACGTGCCAATTAAAATCGGAAAATTTGTTTGTCTTTCAAATATTTATGAAAATCCCTCAGAAGTTTATATTCAAGCTTTTGAGAAAACCGGAAGTGGCTTATCAGGACCTGAATCTACAAATACAGAAGGGTGTACAGTTTACCTTATCAACTCTTCCGGAAACGTTATGGCAATCATGTCTCAAGTAGAATTTATCGAAACAACAGCACAAGCAGTAGAATCTGTTTTAAAGCAACAGACAGGCACAATGCCAGATTTGTGGGAAGAAACATGGCGTCCAAAACTAGGTCCTTTGCAGTTCCCAGTTCACCTTAAGCTGATGCTGGAAAGTCTACCAAATTCAGAAGAATTTAAAGATGAGCTGGATAAAAAGTTTAATGATTGTCCAAGCATTAAGGAAACATTTGACCAGTTGGACAGTCTCGTTTACTATAACATCTTAAGAGCCATGTACGAATGCGGCTGGAACAGACCAACTTTAAATTCAGTCTTCAAAGAAAATGATTTGTTTTCTGATTTGAAAATTGAAAGCCAATATAGAAAGCAAATTTCTTACTTTTTACGGGTTTTTGAGGAAGAAGGGCTGATACAAAAGAATATAAATGATTCGAATGAAAAATCTTGGAAAGTTATCCAAGTTCCACCATCACTTGAAGAAGTTGAAAATATACTAAATTCGCCATTTTTTACTGAAGAACTTGTAGAAAAATTCAAACCGACGTTATTATTTTCCAAATGTGGCAAAAATCTTTGTAACATTTTGAAAGGATCTCTGTCCGCGCTCAGCATTTTATTTCCTGCTGACGAGTCCAATAATTCAAGTGGCAAAAAACAGGAGCCTTCTGCTGCAGAATTTTATACTGATTACGTCAAGCTTTTAAAAGTTGACGATATGGCCGTTGAAGTCTTTACAAAATGGCAACAATCTTATCTAAGTCAGGTCCCACCTGGAGAAAAATTTGTATGCCGAGTTTTGGAAATTGGCGCCGGAACTGGGGGATATACTCAAGGACTTTTGGAAACATTTGATAAAAATGGTATAGAATTTGAATACGTTTATACCGATATATCCTCAGCATTTTTTCCTGCTGCTGAAAAAAAGTTTGAAAAATATTTGAAAAATATGAAGTTTAAGAAATTAAATGTTGAAGAGGACCCATTAAGTCAGGGATTCACACCAGAATATTTTGATTTGATATCGGCAAGTGATGTGATTCATGCCACGAGAGATTTGAAGGAAAGTTTAAGAAACGTTAGAACTCTTTTGAAACCGGGTGGATTTTTTGAGTTGTTTGAAATGGTTCGGGTGAATAGATTTGTTACATTTATGTTTGGATTGCTGGACGGATTTTGGCGATTTGAGGATACAAATATTCGGCCGGATCATTGTACAATTTCTAGAGAAACTTGGATTCAGGTTTTGAAAGAATGTGGGTTATCGGTTGTTGGCATATTTCCTTGTGCTAATAACCATAATGCTAATATTAAAAGTATTAAGGTTTCTGGAGAAAGTTTGGAGGAAGAGAAAGCTTTTTATGGAAAATTGGAGAAATTTACAAAGAAAACTTGGATTGTATTTCATCAGGAAAATAGCACCATTTCTGAATTTTTAATTGAGAAAATCTCGGAATTGAATGGAGCTTCAAAAAGAAATATTTGTTTGGTTGAACGAGGCACCAATTTTGAAAATAGTTTTGATAATTTCAAAATTTCTCCAAACTGTGAACAAGACTTTATTAGTTTATTCCAAACTATTTTGGAAAAGGGATACTTTATCGAAGGAATAACCTATTGTTGGTCTTTAGACAAAACCATGAAAGATCAAAAATACATCTTGCAACCTTATTTTTATCTTACCAAAACGCTAACATCTTGTTTGAAACAGTCGTCACCTCCAAAAATTTCTGTTTTGATGAACGGAGTAGTGGCATTGGAGGATAATGATTTGTCACAATTTAATATAAGCACTATTCTGGGATTTACGAGAAGCCTTAAAAACGAAATTTTTGAGCTGCCGGTGAGATGCATAGAAATTGGAGGGAATGATAAGATGATGGAGGAACAGCAGAAAATGGAGGTGTTTTATGAGTTGTGGAATAGCGATAAGGAAATTCAGGTGGCATTCCAAGACAGGAATAGATACATTCCAAAGTTTCAGCCTTTCAAGCCATCAGTAAAAGATTTGGAGTTACCGCTGGGAACTGACAGATTTCAATTGATTTTACCGGAAACAAAATCCATTCAAGATTTACAGTTTGGTCCGTTGGAAAACTTCCTGTTGAACAAGGGGGAAGTTGAGATTCAGGTGAAATCATCAGCTTTAAATTTTCGAGACGTTTTTAGCGTTTTAAAACCATCAGAAAAGTTTAAGGATGTGAATGCAATTGGATTTGATTTTGCTGGAATTATTAAGCGTTGTGGAGACCAAGTTTCAAAATGGCGGGTGGGAGATCTTGTGTTTGGAGTCAATGTTAATGGGGCAGCTCTACCAAGTCATATTAAGCTTCATGAAGATGATGTACTTCCGGTTCCTGATGATATGACTTTAAGTGAAGCTTGTACACTTCCAGCAGTTGTTGCGACAAGTTACCATTGTTTGATAGATGTCGCCAAGATAACACCATTGGATACTGTGCTTATCCACACAGCTTCTGGTGGAGTAGGTTTAAGCGCCATTGAAATTTGTAAAAGTGTTGGATGCTCTATAATTGCAACGGCGGGAAGTAAAAGGAAACAAAACTATTTGAAATCTTTGGGAATCCAACATGTATTCCATTCTAGGAATACCAAGTATGGCGACCAAATCTTGGAAGTGACCAATGGTCAAGGTATCAACGTCGTTTTAAATTCCTTGACCAGTGAGGGCTTCAAGGAAGCAACTTTAAAATGTTGCGCTAAAGGAGCCAGGTTTGTTGAAATGAGCAAATTATCAATTTGGGAACCCGAAGAAGTCCAAAAACTTCGTCCAGATGTTGAATACACGATAGTTGATGTGTCTTCTATGAATACTGAAGAATGGAGGCGTCTTCTTAACAGTTTAAGGGATTTGGCAAAAAATAAAACTGTAAATCCCATACCTTACGTTAGATTTAACGGTCAAAATATTCGAGAAGCTTTACAATACATGCAGAAAGCGAAACATATTGGAAAAGTTGTTTGCGTAATGCCGGAAGTAAAAAGACAAGAAAATGGGAATTGGTCAGCCTACACGCCAATGTTTAATGATCGGAGTACCTATTTGATAACAGGAGGTTTAGGAGGAATTGGCTTGGAAGTTTGTAAATGGATGGTGAAAATGGGAGCGAAGCATATTATCTTAGCTGGACGTCGATCACCTGAAGAAAAAACTCAACATTTAATTACAGAGTTAAATAGAGAAAATGGCGTTAATATTCAAACAGTTCAACTTGATGTGGGGGATTTTGACCAATGTGAAAACCTAATTTGTAAAATAATTCCGGAAATGGGTGTACCCCAATTACGGGGGATTATGCATGCCGCAGGAATTTTACGCGATGGTTTGATATCTTCACAAATTTGGGAAAATTTATCGTCAACTTTTAAGACAAAAGTTGACGGAACCTTGAATCTACACAATTTAACAAAAGATCTGAGTATGGAGCATTTTGTGTTATTTTCATCAATTGCTGCCGCTTTGGGTTCACCTGGTCAGTGTAATCACTCAGCAGGAAATTATTTTGAAGATACATTCGCCTTTTATCGGAATTCAATAGGATTACCTGCAATCACTATTAACTGGGGTCAGTGGTCAGAAGTGGGAATCGCGACAGAATTTGATTTGCCGGGATTAAAACCACTTTCGAATCTTCAGGGCATTACAGCTTTAGAATTTGTTATGAAATCCCAGCGCATACAGACTTGCGTTTTAAATGTTGAATCTTTAGTTTTGGTTAGCAAATTATTACCACAAGTCGCAACATTTATTGATGAAAGGGTATGGAGATCAGGTATTGGTGGAGGTCAGTCTGGTGCTGGTGGCTCTGTAAAATTAAATTCTGAAGAGTTTTGGCGACAATATGATTTGCTCAAGAGTTTGAAAGAAAAGATGGAAATGATTAGGGAGAAGTTGTCGAATATTTTACGGGATATTTTGAAACTTGATGATGGGGATGTTTTGAACGAGAATTCCAGCTTCCAGGATGCGGGGGTGGATAGTTTGATGTTTGTCGAAATTAAGAATGAGGTGCAGGCACTGTTGGGAGATAGGGTGGTCGTTAGTGCTAATGCTGTTAGGCACTGTAATAATTTGGGATTGTTAACGGAAACGCTGATGAAGTTGATTGAAGGGGAGGAGCCTGAGGTTGATGATGGAAGGGTGCCTACATCAGAGGAAGTCAATATGCTTATCAGGGTAGATGCGGTTTTGCCTGATTTTATTAGGCCTAAATTGGAATCTGAACAGTTGAGGGTAAAAGTTGATGAGATTGAGTGTGTGTTGGTAACGGGATGTTCGGGAACCTTAGGGCCTTCCATTTTAAAGGAGTTGTCGGAAAGAGAGAATATTAAGGAAATTATTTGTTTGATGAGAGCACCAAGAAAGGGGACGTTGGAGGAGCGTCTGAATGGGATTATTTCAGATAGGGAATTAGTGGATAAGGTGGATATGAGCAAGATAAGATGTGTAACAGGAAATGTGGCTTTATTGAAGTTAGGAATGGAGGAAAATATTTGGGAGGAACTTTGTAATAAGGTTGACGCCGTTTTTCACTGTGCTGCTAGTGTTCAGCATATGGAATTATATAAAAAGAGAAAGTCGGGAGACAATGATATGAGAGCTGTGAATATTAATGGATTAAAGAATATTTTGGAGTTTTGTTGTAGCGGGAAAAAGTTGAAGCATGTTTATAATGCTTCGAGTGTTGTTGCTGTGGCAACTGTAGATCCAGAAACTGGAAATTTTTCGGAGGACTGGCCAAATCTGAATGATTATGATGGGATTACAAATCTCGCATATCCGGTAACAAAATTTGTTGGTGACTTGATTATGAGAGAAGCTGTTTTGGATAGGGGTATTCCAGGAAAAGTTTTTAGATTTCCGATAATTGTTGGGGATTCTAGAACGGGAAGATTTGTTTTAGATCAAAATCATATAATGATGAGGTATTTGTTTATTTTAAAAACTGGTATAATGCCGTGTAATCCTTTGCCTATGGCTATGCTTCCTGTGGACATTTGTGCAAAATGCTCGGTAGAAATATTTTTTCGGGAGAATGCGCCAAGCGATGTTTATAATATTGTGAATGAATGTCCGGATATGGACCAAGAATTTACAAGAATTGCGGAAAGAATGGGATATAAAGTGGATATTGTGGAGTATTCAGTGTTTTCGGAAAAAATAAGACAGTCTACGACAGAAGATTCGCCGTTTGCTATTTTCAAAGATTTTTATAAAGATGATGAAATATTGGGGCTATTTAATACAACACCGGTTTTAAGACAGTGGTTTATTGAAGGAGGGCAAAGAAGAAATTATTTTAAAAGTGAAAAAGTGGAAAAGATTATTCCAGAAATTTATGGTGAATATGGGAATGAATCTAGTATGGAGTATGTTTATAAGGACTTGATGTTTGCAAAAAGTCAAGGTTGGCTTCATAAATTTGGTGTGTAAAAATTAGCTATGATATAATAAAAATCTGTAAAATAAAGTATTTAAGTATAAGCATGTTTGTTATTTATGTAAAAAACAATTAAAATATCAATAAAATTTTAAAATTACATTCAAGCAATTTTATGAGCATATTATCTATATTTCAAGTAGCGCCACAAATTCCAAAGCATACTTTCCGTAATAAAGCATAAAAATGATAACAGAGTAGTTATGAAATACAAATACCAAACCAACTTTAACGCATCAACTGTAAACGCCTGAACCAAATCTTGTTCCAAAGATTTCCAAACTTTTGATTCTGAATACAGAAACGATGCCCATCTGGCTTTACTAGTTATATCCTGAATCAGTGATAACGACAAATTATAATTGTCTTTTGAAATTATTACTTTGTTTCTAATATAATAATTCACTATTTTATTCCAAACATTAGTTTTCACAAGCAAACCATGAATTCCTGATTCAACTAACTTTGAAACCGTTTTCACAATTTCAGCTGACAAAGCATGTTTCGGTAGCAGCCAACACTTTCCTCTTGTCAATATTTGTGAATCATCTTTTGAAGAAACTATGTGATATTTTCTCATGTTTTTGTTTGACTCTGACGTCAATAAAAACCAAAGAGTTTCGAATAACTCTAACGATTCAGAAAGTAAAAGAACGGCAAAATCTTTGGAAATGACTTTTTCATTAATATTTGACACATTTCTAAAGCTAATGTTTATTGGCTTATCGGTAATAATCGAGTTTACTTTGTCACCAATTCGAGGTATTGTGTAGACCTGCTCCTTTATAACTAATGAAAGCTTTAATGAGTTGCGTTCCAGTTCCTTTAATTGATCTAATGACTGATGGAATAGTTGATAGGGATATGATATTGTTGGAATCTTGGCTCTTGAGTTTAAAAGATGTGTCAAATTTTTCGGAACATTTGGTTCTGGTCCTTTGGTTAAATTAGATATCATATCTGATGAAAATATATTTCTCAGTACAAAATTTCCTAGGCTCCACAGCAACAGAGGTATCATGAATTTTATGATTCCATGTTTAACAGGCACAGCTGTGTCCATAATATCAGCAGTTAAAAATAACCATCCATCTTGAATTTTTGCAAAGTATAAAACCAATAGAAATGATAATAATGCTGAAATTAGAGCAATCCATGAAAACTTGTCCAATGTATTTACCAACGCGTTTGACGCAACAGAAATTAAAAATTTATCTGATCTGAGAAATATTCTGTACCTGTATCCTTCTCGGGATAGTCCGTAGTTAAAGTATTCGTATCGTAATGATTTTGTTGATGAGTTTACAAGATTTTCAGTGTAGACTCGAAATAAACCCATAAAATCCCTAGTGATTTGGGTGTAGTTGAAAATATCTCGTATCAAAATATTTGTACAAAGACGTTCCCACGAATTGGCTATGTTGGTTACACGAGGAACAAAATCGTTGCATTGGTCAAGAAGTAATATAGCTCGTTTAGGGTTAGCACCATCCTGAAGGTCTTTAATAGATCTGGTCCACATACTTTCAATATTTGTTACCAAATTTGTTTGAAATAGGTTGACAAAAACAAGTACATTTGAATCTGAATTTTTTAAAGGCGCGGTGATGCTGAATGCATATAACTGAAATTTGTTTATCAACGACCCAAACAGAATGACGGATGGAGATAAATCCATAATAAAATTTTCTATTCGCATCAGAATACTGCGATGACGGTTATTTTTGAATCTATTTAATTTCATGCCCGTTTTCAAATTACAATTCGAATTTAGCAAAAACAATGTGAAATCTGGTACTCCCAACTGACTTTGAAAATATTTCATTTTGCAAGAGATAGGGATAGAAGCAAGTATCAATTCATTATTAAATTTTTTGGTTGCATGACGTGCATCCACATTTGGGTAGCCAGCAACTAGTTGTATCGATTTTCCTGGGCCAAGTTTAAAGTAAAATGTGTTCTTTACATATAAGTTGGTGCTAGCTAATGTGCAAGAGAATTTTATGGAAATTGAACGTATAGAAAATGCAATCGATATTTTAATAAATGATTGGGAAAATACCAGCTCCGTTACTGCATCTGTCACGTTTAAATACAGTTTATGGTCTTCATGCTTGACAGGAGTTGTGTACGCAATGAGATGGATATTGTAACTTTTTGCATGGAGCAAAAAATTATGAAGTGCAAGATTTTTGTTAGCGTGATGATAAGTAGAACCCGTACTCAAAATTAGTAAAGTAACTACCCCTAATATGATAGGGAATGTTTTAAAAACAATTGCCATATTATAAATTATGAATTAGATATTTGGTAAAAGCTTGCCTTTTAAAATTATTTAGCGACGTTTATAAAAACAACGCTCGTCTGAAAGAATGTCGTGGTGTTCTTAGCTTATCAGTTTTCCGACAGACATTTTGCAGAAAATTTTTGACTGATGTAAGAGTGATCATTCTATTTAATTAATTAAATATAAGTATTCATATTTATTAGTAAATGGCTAAAATGTTTGAAGAACACAACATCAAAGTAAATATTGTTTTTGTTTTAGTAATATCATTTATCTTTAACATAACTAATGCTTTTCTACACAAAATTTTCAAGGAAATTGTATTCTTTTAAATCCATCTAATTACTTTATTTATTTAACAAAGTAAGCATACATTAAGCACCTGATTGATGATGGACAGTTGGTGCCTTCGTTTTCAAGTAAGGTAGAAAGTGTAAACATGTTTAGTTTTAAGAGATCTTTAAAAGTAGGGAAGTGAAAAGCAATTAAAATATAGTTTGCACTACTTTTATGACATAAGGCTTAAGCAAAAATTTAACCAAAACTCTGTTCTATGCAATGGGAGATTTTTGTAATGGCAAAACGGTTATTAGAAGAGTCTCTTCTAAAATTTAAGTACGTAAGTTCTTTTGGAAAACTTATAATTAATGTTTACTTATATACCTTGTTTATTACATAATAACTATTTTGCTAACAAGTTTTAATAAGTATGAGAAAACAAAGTAAATTGTAATGAATGCATGTTAACATGTGTACAAAAATTCTTCAAGCTTAGCTTATATATATTTTTTAACTCATTTTGCTTTAAGTATAATTATCAATAGGAAATACAACTACATAAAAATATAAAACTGTTTAAGCGGTACATAAATTGCTATTTTAATAAGCTGACCTTGTAATGATACCAGTGTTTTTAAAATCATTTTATTTATCAAGTAACAATCAAAATTTTAAATCATGAATAGTGGATGCACGTTGATGAAATTTTAAAACAGATATTAAGACTTTCTATGATTTACTATACGTGAAATATTTAGTGTCGTCGTTATTATACAAAGTTACCCAGTTACCAATGTTTTTGAAAGAAATGTTTTATAAATTGCATTTCTTCCTGATGTTTTAATGATTTGCTTGAAGTATAAAACTTGACGGCGTAATCTATTAATTCTGCGTTCAATATAATCCCATACAACAGACATCCACCATTCAGTAACAAAACATATACATGATACCAAAACTAACAACAAATACAAAAACCAAATCAATTTCAAAGAATCTAATTCAAAGGATTGAACTACTGGTACATCATCTTGCAAGCTGTCCCAAACTTTTGGCTTTGATGAAAATAACTGCACCCACCTAGGCTTACTTGTAATATTTTTAGATATATATTCGTTTTTAATACCTTCTCTGTTAATTTGGTAGCGATTAACAATTCTATTCCATCTACGAACTGTCATAAGTCTTGCATGAATTCCTGATTCCACAAACTGTGAAATGGCTTTCATGATTTCCCGCATTAAAGTATGTCTAGGCATTATCCAAAGCTTTGTTCTTGGCATTAGCGGAATATCAATATTGCTAGAAACTACTTTACAGTTGTCAACATTATCATACAAATCAGACATTAAAAGGAAAAACAATGATTCAGAAACATCTAGATCTTCAAATACTGAAAAAATAGCAAAATCCTTAGGAACTACCCAGTTTTCAATGAAAGTCCCATTTTGAAAGCTGACATTCAATGGCTTTCTAGAAGCAATTATGCCGATTTGGCTTCCAAAATATAGCGTTGTATACACCGATTTTCTAAGCATAACAACCAATTCTAAAGAACGAGGAACTAATGAATCAAGTCTATGTTCTGATCGAAGAAACAATTCATATGTAAAAGATATTGTTGGAATTTTTCCTCTAAATTTCAAAAGATTTGTCAAATTTTTCGGAACATTAGGCTCTGGCGATTTTGTTAAATTGGATATCATATCAGATGAGTACATATTCCTAAGTACAAAATTACCTAAACTCCATAAAACCAGTGGAATCATAAATCTTATATGCCCAGAATTACCTGAAACTCCATTATCCATTATCTCTGCAGTTAAATATAGCCATCCATCCTTAATTTTGGCAAAATGAAAAATCAATAAAAACATAACAAATGCAATAATTATGCCCATCCACGAATATTCATCCAAAGTGTTTATCAAGGCGTTCGAAGCAACAGAAACCATAAACTTATCAGATCTAAGATAGATTCCATACGTAAATCCTTTAGAAGCCAATCCGTAATTGAACAATTCAAAATGTAAAGATTTTGAATAGGATTTATTTGTATTTTCAGAATAAACTTGATATAAGCCCATGAAGTCTCGATTGACCCGAGTGTAATTGAATTTATCTCGCAGAAATATTGACATGCATTGTCGCTCCCAAGAATCAGCTAATGTTGGAATATCTTCATATGGTCGGAACTCATTGCACTGCTTCAGCATTTTCAAATTCTCTGGATAATCTCGACCACCATGAAGATTTTTTAGCTGGTCATTCCATAATTTTATAACATTATATATTGTATTTAATTTCCTCAGATCTGTTGATATTAGTATATCTTTGTCATTTTTGCCTTTAAAGGACGCAATTATATTTAACAAATAAAGTTGAAAGTGGTCTAGTGACGATGATAAAAGAACAACTGACGGAGATAAATCAATAATAAATTGTTCAATCGGAGCGTTGCTAAATAATTTATCACTAAATATTTTAAATTTTACTCCATTTTTTATATTAAAGTTGTCGTTAAATAAAAATATGGTGATATCTGGCGCTCCTATTTTGTTTTGGAAATAAGCTATTGAACAAGAAAACGGCTTGTCATCAATTGATAATCTCTTATCTGGGTGGTTTCCTTTTCTGTTAACTTTTACTTGTGGCGAGTTAAAAATTAAATGTATCGATTTTCCAGATCCCAGCTTAAAATAAGTTTTGTTTTGTGGAATCGAACTAAACCTAAATCTACAGCGAAGCAGTATTGAAATTGAATGCAGAGAAAGCGTAATTGGTTCAGATTCTGGATCGGAATTTTTAGAAAATATTTGTTCCTGAACAGTATATAATAGATTTGAACTTATGTAATCGAAACTTTTGTGGGGATTTTCGTAAATAAATAGATGCCAACTGTAGCTTTTTATATTAGACAATAGGTTATGAAGGGTAAGTGCACCACAGCCAGTAATACTACTATTAATTTTATATTTCCCAGCAAGAAGAAAAACAATAATTAAGAATGGATAACGTTTTAGTTTTACAACAGCCATTTTCTATAATTGCTCATCATTGGACAATCAAATGGTTAATGCAGAAGTTAAACAGTGTTAGGGTTTTTAGCATAATGCATTCAAATATCATGAAAAAATGTACTCTTTATTAGATACTCATTATTTATAGTTTTTGGCAGGTTGTTAACAACAACCACTTGGCAATTTGACATTATAACTGGAGTTTTGATAAAGACAAAACATTGCAAATCAAACATTTGTTATAGCATCCACTTCAAAGTACTTTGACAAAGACTTCACTAAAATCGTTTATTTGCAACAGATAGCAAATGGAGCTAAATATGATGTAGCACCAGGCTATAGAACATAATGCATTATCTTATAATTAAGTAGTATATGTAAATTCAATAAGTGAAATGTGAAATTTGCTTGCTTTGAGACGATATGGTTTTGCTGATTATTTATCACAAATACACACAAAATCATTATTTGGAGTATTGTCATTCTTTTATTCCTTTTACTATCAAATACATAATGCTTTACACATCAAAACATTTGTCAAGGTCAAATGGTAACACTGAAAACAAAAATTTTTTGAATAGCCAAATCAAAATAATATACTTATGTATTAAACCAGTTCGAAATTTTTAGTGACAATAGATACATTCGAATCTACTTTTAAGCTTAATCTTACGATACAATATTAAAAACTTATGTTTTACATAGTTGCTGAACAACTTTTCAAACAAAAAGCAAATACTTGACACCAAAAGACATATGAAATACAAGAACCAAATTAGCTTTAAAGAATTGATGCTATATGTTGGAACGGATGGATTCTCCGCCATTCCACTCCAAACTTTTGACCATGATGTAAAAAAGGATGCCCACCTCGGTTTAAACTCCTCCATTTGCAGTGAACTTTTACTCAAATTATATCTCATTTTTAAAATGTTATCTCTGTTAGAAATGTAATAATCTATTATTTGATTTCTAATACGAGCTTTCATCAAATTTGAATGAATTCCTGACTCGACCAATTTGGAAACAATTTTCAATATTTCCGAAGCCAAAGCATGTTTCGGCATCAACCAGCATTTTGTTCTGGACAAAACAGGAGAACTGTCACTAAGAAAAATGATTTTATAACTTTTGCGATTATTGTGTAATGCCAATGTTAAGAAATAAAACAAGGTATCAAATATCTGCAATTCCTCAGAAAGAGCAAAAACCGCAAAATCTTTGGGAATAACTTCTTTTTTGGGAAGTGATATATTCCGAAGACTAATATTCAAGGGTATCTCACCCGCAATTAAACTTGCTTTATTCAAAATATCAGATATTGTATAAACTTGGTTTCTAGCTGTAAATAAAAGTTTTAAAGAATGACGTTCTCGTATTTTTATTTTATCTTCAGATTGACGAAACATTTCATATGTAAACGATATTGTTGGAATATTTTTTCTAGATTCTAAAAGTTTCGCCAAACCTTTTGGAACATTTGGTTCCGGCTCTTTTGTCAAGTTTGATACCATATCTGATGAATATATATTTCTTAGCACAAAGTTGCCTAAGCTCCATAAAAGTAAAGGTATCATAAATTTGCCATGTTTCTTGCTAATTGGTATAGCAGTATCCATAATATCAGCAAGTAAAAATAACCAACCATTTTGAATCTTTGCACAACGAAAAACTATTAAAAATAAACTAAATCCCAGCAATACTGAAACCCATGAAAATTGATCTAATGTATTTATTAAGGAATTTGATGCAACAGAAACTAAAAACTTATCTGATCTGAGAAATATCCTGTAATTAAATCCTTTTGGGGCTAATCCGTAGGTAAAGTATATGAATGGTATTGACTTTCTATACGATTTTTCAAGATTTTCAGCGTATGCCTGAAATAGACCCATGAAATCTTTAGCAACTCGAGTGTAATTAAATATATCTCTTAAAAGTATGTTCATGCATTGACGTTCCCATGAATTGGCAAGCTTGGTTATTCGTGGTCGGAAATCGTTGCATTGCTCAAGACGTATCATATCTTTTTGGGGATTAACGCCACCATAAAGATCTTTTATTGATGTTGACCATTTTGTTTCAATAATTTTAATCAAACCGGTTTTTATTGGAATTAGTACGTTTGTATTTCCACCAGTATAAGGTACTGTAATCCCGAATAAAAAGAGTTGAAAGTTGTTGACAATTGAGCCAAATAGAATGATCGATGGAGATAAATTCATCAAGAATTGTTCAATTTGTGTGTTATTAATTACTGCTGGCAGTAATTTTAATTTCATACCGACTCTTGTATCATATTTTGAATTTAATAAAAATACGGTAAAGTCCGGGATGCCAATTTGATTTTGAAAATAAGCCATTAAACAAGAAATGGCAACTGTGTCAAGTCCTAAGATTTCCTTTGATTTTTTGGTTGCTCGGAGTGCTCTAACATGTGGTGAATCTACTACTAGTTGAATCGATTTGCCGGAACCAAATTTAGTGTAGAATGTATGCTTTCTTTTTGAACTGACATTGACTTTTTTGCAGTGGTAATCTATCGGAATTGAGTTCAAAGAATAGGTGCTTGGACCCAATTCACTGCTAACATCTTGGAAAAACAATAACTTTCTTACAGAATTTGTTAGATTCAAATTGAGGAAATCAAGCTTATAAGGATTTTGATACGCAAATAAATGAACATTGTATCCTTTTGTTTGAGACAGAATTGTATTGAGTGTAATTGCTTTACAGCCTGTGATGGTTTTAGGTTTCATTTGGGTTAGTACAGCATATGCGATGACAAGAATAATCGATATTTTAAAAACACTTATCTTGTTTTGATATGCCATGATGATGAAAACTTTAAAATTTAATTGTTTTATTCTTACAATTATTTATGGTTATATGAACACAATTTTCTTTTGTCTTTGGACTGAAACAATTACTTTTACTTGTTGGCAACAGCGCTTTTAATCTTTAGAAAATGAACAATTAATATTTGCTTATATGTACTTGAGTATACTACATGACACTTATGCTTCTTTAATAATTATCCATGAACAAATGTAAACCAATTTAAGCGCTGACTGCTGGTGACCATGTTGTGAACATATTAAGTATTTACCTGCCAAGCTTATGTTGTAAATATTCTTATTTATTAAGAAGTTTTTAAATTACATATTCAAATAAGTGTGTATTTATATTTAACATAAGTGTGAATTGTACAAAGATTCTTTAATTATATTTTCAAGAGGGAAAACAAATACATAAACATACAAAACATAGCATTTGGAGGTATTTACTTTTCTGTTTTAACTACATTTCTAACTGTCGTCTTGATTATTTAAAATACTACATTTTAAGATGTAATCAAACAATTTTCCTTTTAATGCAACCCAATAAGTTCCAAAACAACCATTCTGTAGCAAAAGACATATTTGATACCAAAATAAGTAAAGAATAGAGAAACCAAATCAATTTTAACGAGTCCAACTGAAAAGATTGAACTGTTGACTCATCTTGCAAGCTGTCCCAGACTTTTGGTTTTGATGAAAATAACTGCACCCACCTAGGCTTACTTGTAATATTTTTAGATTTGTATTTGTTTTTAATAGCTTCTCTGTTAATTTGGTAGCGATTAACAATTCTATTCCATCTACGAACTGTCATAAGTCTTGCATGAATTCCTGATTCTACTAAATTTGAAACCACTTTCATAATTTCCGACTTCAAAGTATGTCTAGGCATTATCCAAAGCTTTGTTCTAGGCATTAACGGATGATGAATATTACTAGAAACTACTTCACAGTTGTCAACATTATCATATAAATCTGATATCAAAAGGAACAACAATGATTCAGAAACATCCAAATCTTCAGCAACTTCAAAAACCGCAAAATCCTTAGGAACTACCCAGTTTTCAATGAAAGTCCCATTTTGAAAGCTGACATTCAATGGCTTTCTAGCAGCAATCAAGCTTATTTGATTACCAAAGTGCGACATCTGGTACACCGATTTTCTCAGCAAAACGACCAACTTCAAAGAATGAGGCTCAAGTAATTCAAGTTTATCTGCTGAACGAAGAAAGAGCTCGTACTGATAAGATATTGTTGGAATTTTCGCTCTAAATTTCAAAAGATCAACTAAATTACTCGGAACATTTGGTTCCGGTGATTTTGTCAAATTAGATATCATGTCTGATGAGTACATATTCCTAAGTACAAAATTACCTAAACTCCATAACACCAGTGGAATCATAAATCTTATATGTTCATTATTACCTGCGACTCCATTATCCATTATCTCCGCCATCAGATATAACCATCCATCCTTAATTTTGGCAAAATGAAAAATCAATAAAAACATAACAAAAGCTATAATTATGCCCATCCACGAATATTCATCCAAAGTGTTTATCAAGGCGTTCGAAGCAACAAAAACCATAAATCTATCAGATCTAAGATAGATTCCATACGTGAATCCTTTTAAAACCATTCCGTAATTGAACAATTCAAAATGTAAAGATTTTGAATAGGATTTATTTGTATTTTCAGAATAAACTTGATATAAGCCCATGAAGTCTCGATTGACCCGAGTGTAATTGAATTTATCTCGCAGAAATATTGACATGCATTGTCGCTCCCAAGAATCAGCTAATGTTGGAATATCTTCATATGGTCGATATTCATTGCATTGTTTTAACCTTGACAAATCTTCTGAATAATCTAGGCCACCGTGAAGATCTTTTTCTAATTTGTTCCATAATTTTACAATGTACGAGGAATGATTTCTTCCTCTATTCTCTATGGGAACTAATAAATTTGTCTTGTTGCCTTTAAATGACGCTAGCGCATTTAGTAAAAATAACTTAAAGTCATCTAATATCGATCCAAATAAAATTATTGATGGAGATATGTCCATAATAATTTGTTCTACCTGAAAGTTGTTAAATACTTTATCATTAAATATTTTTAACTTTACTCCATTTTCCATATTATATTTCAAATTGAATATATATATTGTAAATTCTGGACTTCCTATTTTGTAATGAATGTAAGCCATTGAACAAGAAAATTGCTTATCGTTAATTAATAATCTCTTGTCCTTGCCTTTTTTGCTAACAGTTACTTGTGGGGAGTTAAAAATTAAAAGTACAGATTTCCCAGATCCTAGTTTGAAATAAGTTTTGTTTTGTTGAATCGTACTAAAATTAAATGAGCAATGAAATAATACTGAAATCGAATGAAAGGAGAATGTATTTGGTTCAAATTCTGGATCATTATTCCCAAAAAATATTAGTTCATTAACAGAATTTGTTAGATTTGAGTTTATATAGTCGTTCTTCTTGTAGGGATTTTTATATGAAAATAGATGCAAGCTATAGCCTTTCAGATTAGATACAAGGTTATGAAGGGAAACAGCGCCGCAACCAGTAATACTACCAATCTTGTAAATTTCGGTAAGAAGAAAAGCAATAAGAAATAATGGATGCTGTTTTAGTTTTACAACAACAGCCATTTTTTATTATTACTTACACTTTGTCTAGCAACTGGTTAAAGTAGTTTTTTGTTTGGAATTTAAACATAAGTTTATAAGCAAATAATAGAAGTTTTATAAAAGCATCCATTTGATAGACACCAAGAAGAGGTAATAGTTATCAAAAAGACAATTTGATGAGCATAAAATAGTTGCAAATCAAATAATAATATATTTGTTTGAGTATCCTCTTGAAATATACTTTAATATAATTTTTATTAAAATACTTTATTCACAATAAGAGATAACAAAGAGAAATTGACATATTAAAACAACAGGTTTCCAGTATATAATATTTTATTGCAATATAATTAACAAATTGACAGTTTGTTCAAATAAGTTTTCAATTATATTTCTCTGAAATACATTACATGAACCATTAAACATAACAATTTAATGAGCACAATAATATATTATTTTATCGCTAAGGTCGTGACACTTTAACAAGCTGAACTTTTTATGCTTAACAATTTTCATGATACCGATATTTTTGTAGTCCGTTTTTATTAATTCAATAAAAATTCCAAGTCCATGTTGTAGCCTTTGGTTTCGAAGGTTTCCCAATTTGAGGAGGCTTCCCGTTATAACAGGAGCCCCATTCACACCACCCCGTCTCCTTGTTAAAATGCTTTCCATACCAGCAGCAGTGGCGCTTCACCGCGAAGAAAATCACGAACCATTTACAAACCCAATAACAATCACAATATAATTTATCCACATAACGTCTTCCGACATGATCCCACCGACTGCACTGATAACTTTGTGGTGGAGGCGGTGGTTCTGTAGGTTTATTGGAGCAAGGTCCTTCCACACATTTCTTTTTATTTAAATTGAAATTCGTATCTTTTGGACATCGAAATAGTTCATAACACCATCCACCATCTGGACACTTTATGCATTTGTAATAGTCCATACAGTCATCCGGGTATGGCCATAACTCTCCCTCTTCATTACACACCCAATCTGGAGGGACCTTATCAGGCCATTGCGGACATCTTGCAGGGATACATCGTGCCATGCCATCGTGAAAAGTTTCCCCGGATGGACAATTCTTTTTCTCGTAACACCACCCACTTGGCTTGGAGCATTGATGACAAATATAGAAAGATGAACAGTCTGATGGATATACATGCATTTCTACCTCGTTGCTGCAGTTAAAACCGGGTTCATTTGGTAACTCGGGAAGATTTTGCGGACAAGTTCCTATTGTAAAATTTAAGAAAACAATTAATTAATTCTTAATTATCCCTAGGCGCCAAACTAACTTAAGCGTTTTACTTTACCTTCTATACACTCCTTCTTGGCATCGTCAAAATTATGTCCACTCGGACAAACATATTTGATATGACACCATTCCGAATCTGGACAGTTGTCCTTAACACATTGATAATACTGTGTACAGTCTGTTGGGTCAACATTTAATTCGTCCCTTGTACTGCAATTCCAACCATCCGGCAGTTTAGAAGGATAATGAGGACATCTACCAGGAACACATCTTTTGTTAATGTCATCATAAGTATTTTCTGGCTCGCAGGACTGCTGAGAATAGCACCACTCGCTAACATCCGGGCATTCCATACAGGAATAATAGCTAGAACAGTTTGATGGATTGACATGATTTTCTCCGTGATTTTTACAGAGCCATGTTGGTGGCAAAATAGGAGGATACTGAGGACATCTGCCATGAACACATTTTTTCTTTGTGTCGTCAAATGTTTGCCCATCTGGACAAATTTCTATGTTGTTATAGCACCACGGACCGTTTTCACATTTAATACAAGTATAGAAACTGGTACAATCTTCAGGAACCACATGAACTTCCCCCTCGTCAGTGCAATTCCAGCCGACGGGGATTAATGGGGGCAACTGCGGACATCGACCAGGAACACAGATCTTTAAAGTGTTGTCATAAGTTTCACCGGAAGGACAAGCGTGTTCTTCGTAGCACCATTTTTTGGGCTTATCGCATATCTGGCAGGTATAGTATTTTTTACAGTCTTCTGGAAGTACATGTTCCTCGTTTTCATCAGCGCATGTCCAATCTTCCTTAATTTCCGGTCTATCTTGGGGACAGCTGCCTTCAACGCAAGCCTTTAGAGTTTGGTCAAAATTATGACCTGGAGGACAACTTTCTGGTAAGTAATAACACCATTTCTTTGGCTTACTGCATGCCAGACATGTAAAGTATTTAGAACAGTTTCCGGGAAATACATTAATTTCTCCTTCTTCCGCACACTGTTGCCATTCAGGTGGGTCCCCGATTTCTGTTAAAAGTTGTGGGCATGCTCCTTCAACACAGAAGTTTGTATTTTCATCAAAATTTTCCCCTTCTGGACATTGCAAATCTATCCATGTGAAATAGCTTCCGGTCCAAATACAAGTGTAATATTTAGAACAGTCTGTAGGATTTACATGGATGTCTCCATTATTTGTACAGTTAAAATCTGGTGGGATTGGATACGGATCTTGTGGACATTTTCCCAAAACGCACTCTTTACCTCCATCATAAAAAGTGTGACCTTCCGGACAATTATGTTCAGTATAGCACCAACCAATAGGCTTACTACATGTTTCGCACATATAATATTTCGAACAATTTCCCGGAAATACGTTGGCATCCCCTTCCAGACGGCAGTGCCACCCTGGTCCTTCGGGTAACTCCGGCTT
Source organism: Entomobrya corticalis (assembly GCA_034694325.1). Lineage (NCBI taxonomy): Eukaryota > Metazoa > Arthropoda > Collembola > Entomobryomorpha > Entomobryidae > Entomobrya > Entomobrya corticalis. The sequence continues at coordinate 10,979 of JAQFYG010000336.1, read as the reverse complement.
ATCTTGAGGACATGTTCCTTCCACACATATTTTCGTCGTATTATCAAACGTGTGGCCAACAACACACATGCTTTCATCTACACACCAGCCTTTTGGTTTACTGCATCGATAACACTCATAAAATTGTCTGCAGTCAGTTGGTACAACATGGGCGTCCCCTTCCATCTCACAGGTCCATCCTTCTGGTAATTCCTTATCTTGTTGAGGACATGTATCGTGAACCACACAAAGCTTTTGGATGTCATCAAACCAATGACCATCTGGACAGCTTCCGGGGACGTAGCACCAAGGATTTTGATCAGCATCTGGACAGACAACGCAGGTGTAATACTGTGTGCAATCTACTGGATCGACCTTCAATTCATTCTTGGTTTCACATTTCCAGTTTGGTGGGAGTACTGCTGGATGTTGGGGACATCTTGATACGACACAGTGCATTAGTTCATCGTCAAATGTGTGGGCGTCTGGGCACTTGTTTTGTACTTTAGAAAGTCGAAATACAAGCTTATGCACGATATAGTTTTTACTAAATAATTTTACTTTGCAGTATTTTTTTACCGTAGCACCATTTCCGGGGGCGATCACACATAAAGCATTTATAGTACTGTCCACAATCCTCAGGATGAACATTTAGTTCTTCTTCAAATTCACAGTTCCAACCATGTCCAACAGGAAGCTCGACCCATTCCTAAAAATATTTAAGTAAAAAAATGACAAATTTAAGTGGACAATAAAAGACAAGGATTTTTTGTTAAAAACTTACCTGAGGACAAATTTTACTGTGAACACATTTCTTTTGAAAGTCATCAAACAGTTTTCCATCGGGACACTTGACCGCTTCATAGCACCACCCATTACCTTTGCCGCAGCTTATGCAAGTGTAAAATTGACTGCAATCTTTGGGATGGACATGCATCTCGCCATCCTTTTCACAGGACCAGCCATCTCCCTCAGGTAATTCGATAAGTCCTTTTGGGGAAATATAAGAATAAAACTATAAATTTTTAGAATTTAAAATAATAATTATGTGCTTGAATAGAAACTTTTTACCTTGAGGACATTTTTTCGTTGGGACACACTCCTTTTTGAAGTCATCAAAATATTGGGGAGCTGGACACATCTGAATATTTTCGTAGCAATACTCTCCACCTATTGGATCCTGGCACTTGATGCATTTATAATACTTTTTGCATTTGTCAGGATGGACATGTAATTTTCCTTCTCCATCACATTTCCAGCCTAGAGGTAATTTAATATCTTTAATTGGACATTTCCCTGTTATACAGCCAGGTTTCGTTTCGTTTCCATTTCCATCAAATATTTGTCCAGGAGGACATTCAAAATTCTTTACACATCTGGTGACTGCACCAGGTTTTGTCGGATGATAGCATTTATGACATTCATAATATTTCGAGCAATCGTCAGGATTCACGTGATGGTCATATTGTCCTTTTTTGGCACAAGGCCAATTCTCAGGTTTTTCTACATCTTCCAGAGGACAATAGCGGGAAAGTTGGTGGCAAGTTTGAGTTCTTTCATAAAAGAAGCCTTTCTCTGGATCACATTCGTTTTCATACCATGTATAGTAACTTCCTGTCCAAACGCATACATAGTATTTTCGACATTTTCCAGGATACGTTATCTTTTTCCAGGATTCGGGACATGGTAAATGGGGAGGAACTTCGGGCCATGGGTCTCGTTGTTCGCAGGGAACATCTCCGCAAGATTGGATATCTTCAAAGAAACTTTGACCCTCGGGGCATTGAAAATTGTGAACTACCCATTTACCGTCAATTACTTCACACATTTTGTAAGCTCCGCTAAAAATGTTAATGTAAATTACAATTAGAATAATAGATTTTAAAAGAATGCTTCAGTTAAACATTTAAATAATATGATGTATAAAATTTCTACCAATTTTCATAGTCTGGAAAATACCATCCACCGAATTCACATCCATCTTTGGTGAGAGGTCCAGCCCTACCAGTTAACCCCGAACGAACAGCAGAGCGATGATGAAGTGATAATTGTGAATGTGAATAGAATGGGTGGTGAAATTCGGCATTGTTAACAGAAGGCAATAATGGGATAACTTTGTACTCTGTGGCAATCGCCAATTCGGATTTTTTGGCGTAAACCAGTGAGGAACAAAAAAGGGTTAATAATACACTGGTTAATATTTTTATGCTGGAAAACGCCAGTTTTCCCCGTTTCAACTTCATTTTGTGTACAATACTGCCATACAAGCAGAGATGTAATTTATGCTTTATATTGATTGAACATTACATAAAATAAAATTTTGCATGACATAATGAAATGGATCTCACCAATTAACTTGCTCATTCTTAATTGGTTATGAAGTCATTTAAGTATACATAAATTATTATACAACACTTTATTATATATAGTATTATTTTATTGCTAAAAGATCATAAAACATATTAACATGATGCATGAAATGCATAATAACAACAATAATTATCTATAATTTCTAATTTTTAAACATCTAAAATCTTTAACAAGGAAAACTTTTATTTTTAGAAATTTTAAAGATATTTTTAAGTATCCAAGTCCGCCTATTAGCCTACTTCCAATTGTTCCAATTTAAAATAGAACCCTCATTATAACAATAACCCCATTCGCACCGCTCCGTCTCTTTATTAAAACGTTTTAAATAATAGCAGCAATCATGTGATAGCTCATACATTGTGGTTGACCCAAACTGACAAGTCCAAAAACATTCACAATATGCAAGATCCGGATAACGTCTTCCGATAAGTCCCCGACTGCATGGTGGTGGTGGCGGCGGTGGTGGTACTGTAGGCTTATTAGTAGAGCAAGGTCCTTCTACGCATTTCTTTTTCTTATCATTAAAATGCGTCGATTCAGGACATTGATAAAGTTCGAAACACCATCCACCATCCGGACACTTGATGCATTTGTAGTACTCCATACAGTCTTCCGGATGTATCCATAATTCTCCTTCTTCAGCACATTTAAAATCTGGGGGAATCTTTTCAGGCCATTGCGGACATCTTCCAGGAATGCATTGTGCCTTGGTCTCATGAAATGTTGACCCCACTGGACAATTCATTTTCTCATAGCACCATCCATCTGACTTGGAACATCGATGACAAATATAAAAAGCGGAACAGTCTACTGGATGGACATGGATTTCTCCTTCATTAATGCACATCCAACCGGGTTCTTTTGGTAATTCGGGAAGAGTTTGCGGACAAGCTCCTATTATTTAAATAAAAAATAGTTTTTAATTCTGGACACTGACAAAACTGACATAAAATTTTTTGGTTTACCTTCCACACATTCTTTCTTTCCATCATCAAAATTACTTCCTTCCGGACAAATACTTGGTACATGACACCATTCCGCATCCGGGCAGTCTTTTACGCAAATATAGTATCTTTTACAATCTTTTGGATCGACATTTAACTCTCCATCTTTGGTACAATTCCATCCTTCAGGTAATGTGGGCGGAGTTTGTGGACAACGCTCATTTACACATTTCTTATTTATGTCATCAAATGTCTCGCCTTCTTCACAAGATTCGAGATTATAACATGAAGAATCCTGATCTGGACACATAAAACATGTATAGTACATCGAACAGTTTGATGGATGCACGTATTGCTCATATTCTGCTTCACATGTCCATTCTGGTGGTAAAAGTGGTGGGTCTTGAGGACATCTTCCATGAACACACTCTTTCTTTGTGTCATCAAATGTCTGGTCATCTGGGCAAATTTCTATGCCGTTATAACACCAAGGACCGTCTTCACATTTAATACAAGTAAAGAAACTGGTACAGTCTTCAGGAAATACATGGCGTTCTCCTTCGTCAGTGCAATTCCATTTATCAGGGATTTTTTGGGGTAATTGTGGACATCGACCGGGAACACAGAGCTTTAATAAATTGTCATAAGTTTCATTGGAAGGACAGGTGTGTTCGTCGTAGCACCATTTCTTGGGTTTGTCGCATGGGTGGCAAGTATAGAATTTCTTGCAGTCTTCAGGAAGCACGTGTTCCTCGTTTTCATCAGCGCATGTCCAATCTTCCTTAATTTCTGGTCTATCTTGAGGACAATCTCCTTCAACGCAAACTTCTTGACTTTGATCAAAATTATGACCTGGAGGACAACTTTCTGGTAAGTAGTAACACCATTTCTTTGGCTTACTGCATGCCAGACATGTATAGTATTTGGAACAGTTTCCGGGAAACACATTAAGATCTAATTCTTCCGTACACTGCCATTCAGGTGGATCTCCAATTTCTGTTAAAAGTTGTGGGCATATTCCTGAAACACAGAGTTTTGTGTTTTCATCAAAATTTTCCCCGATTTCACATTGATAACCTTTCCAAGTGAAGTAGCTTCCGGCTAGCACACATTCGTACCATCTGGAGCAATCTGTAGGATTTACATGGATGTCTCCATCGTTAGTACAATTAAAATTTGGGGGAATCGGCTTAGGATCTTGTGGACATGTTCCCATCACACATATTTCCATGTCATCATCGAATGTATGACCTTCCGGACAATTGTGTTCAGTATAACACCAACCAGAAGGTTTACTACATGTTTCGCACATATAAAATTTTGAGCAATTTCCAGGAAGAACATTTGTTTCTTCGTTCTTATCGCAGTGCCAACCCGGCTCTTTAGGTATTTCCGTTTGATTCTATGAAATAATTATAAACATTTAAAAATAATTGGTATATACCTTATTTTACTAAATAATTTTATAAAATCTACCTGAGGACAGGTACCATGAACACATGTTTTCAAAGCTTCATCAAAATTTGATCCCAAAAGGCACCTCGAATGCTCATAACACCAACCCTTTGGCCAACTGCATGGATAACAAATATAAAAATCTGCACAGTTATCCGGAAACACATGCATTTCCCCTTCCTGTTCACACATCCATCCATCCCCTTCCGGCAATTCCTTATCCAAACTCGGACATTGAACATGATCCACACAAAGCTTCTGTCTTTCATCAAACAACTGACCATCAACACAAGTCATGGGTACATAACACCAAGGATGTTCATCAGAATCTGGACATGTGACGCAACTATAATATTTCATGCAATCCACCGGACTCCCATTCAGCTCATTATTACTATTACATGTCCAATTTTGAGGAAGGATGGTCGGCCATTGGGGACATCTCGCTCGAACACATTGAGTCAATTCATCATCAAAAGTTTCACCTTCCGGGCACTTCATCTGGATATAGCACCATTTTGAAGGCTTATCACATTTTATACAGACGTAATAATCGGTACAATTATCAGGATGGACATTTGTGTCATCTTCCATCTCACAATGCCAACCAGGACCTGAGGGTAACTCCACCCACTGCTGGGGACAAACTTTACTTATTACGCATTTCTTTTGAATGTCGTCGAAAAATTTTCCATTGGGGCACTGAGTAGCTTCATAACACCATGTCTCGTTACATCTTTTACATTTGTAGTATTGGCTGCAATCTTTTGGATGAACGTTTATCTCTCCATCTTTGTCGCAGTGCCATTCAGGGGGCAGTTTTGGCAAATCTTTTTAAGAAAAACAGTTAAAGCAGCATTTAAAGTAGAAATAACGATTTTTATTTAAAGTTAAAGCGTTACCTTGGGGACATTTGTCAGCCTTCACACATTTCTTTTCTGAGTCATCAAAAAATTTAGAATCTGAGCACGATCGAATCTGGTCATAACAGGATTCCCCGTCATTAGGATCCTCACACTTAAAGCATTTATAAAACCGTTTGCAGTTGCTAGGATGAACATGTAGTTGTTCGCCACCATCACATTTCCATCCCGGAGGCACCTTTATTTCTTTTACTGGACAATGTCCGGATATACAACCGGGTTCAAACTCCGTCCCATTAAATATTTGTCCAGCAGGGCAATCGAAAATCTTGACGCATCTTATAATTGCACCATGACCAGGAGTTCGATCAACACATTTGTGACATTTATAATATCTTGCACAATCATCCGGGTGAACGTGATGATCTCCATCTCTGTCCATGCGGCAGTACCAGCCATCCGTGGATATATCTCCAGCTCTGCCAGATATTCCTAAAGATAAAGCTGACTTGTAAAATATATTACGTCCTTGTGAGATTCTTGATGACAAGCCTCTGTAATTTTTTGCGCTTATTGGCAGGCAGAGGGCAATTAGGAAACAAGTTAGAAATTTGATAGTTTTCAACAGATTAAACTGTTTGAGATCCATTTTGATTTTGTAGTCATGGAAACATTTTTATTTTAAAATTGTCAAGTTCACTTGTAACAAAGTAATACTACTTTGTAGTCAAATTTGTGCAGTGGCGAAGGATGAAGACAGTGTGACGTTCGTTATATAATATGTTAGTGTGATCACTACGTCATTAAATTATGGTACAATGAGTAATTAAGAATTATTTTACAATATTAGTTAATAGTAAAAACGATGGTCGAGCCAATGGATCATTAGCAAATCAAACGAAGATAATTGGTATTAATCATTATCATTTATAGCCAGTAGCATTAAATAATGAAAATGTAGATGGAAATGAATTCTCGGATAAAATAAATAACTTTACCGTTCTATTAGTTTTTAAAATGTTTTATTAAATATTCGAGAAATTTATTAAGAATGCTTTTCTGCTCCAAGTAGTAATACATTTGCACACAAAGTAATCGCAGAATTCATACAAGTTAGCGGTGTAAACGAATCAACAAAGTTATTTGACCCTATTCTAATCCTTAAAGAAGCATAATATCCATAAAATTTCTGTTCCCATTTAACATCCTTTAAAGAGGCAAAATAACTAACTTTCCACTTCATCATTTCCAAAATGTTGTTTGACTTGCTGTCACTGCTAAGCAACAGTCATTTAAATAAAAACGCCATTAAAATTGAAGATTCTATTGTGGAACATTTGACAAAAGATGCTAAGGAGATGGCGGCAATAAATATAGCTGCAGTAGTAAGATATATGATGCTCAATATATGAACCACTCCAACAACAAATCCAGTTTCCGTTCTGCACATTTTTCTCATTTCCTCATTCAAAAGAACTATGATTACTTCATAACAAAATGATTCCCAATAAGATCTGCTTTAAAACATTAATTTACATAAACAAAATGCTATGCTTACCAGAAAGTCTGCTTCTACGAATGATTTGCTTTTATCAGAAACCGTAATCGCTTATCAAATCAGGAGACAAGCGTTATTAGCTCTATGCATTTAAAGCGGAAACATATTTTCTTACATCTCTCATAATAGAGTATTCAAAAAATTTCTGTTTATAATAGAAAGTTTAATAGTTTAAATCAAGTATTAACAGAAATTGTTTTAATAAATATTTCTAGAATGTTTTATTGTAAATTAATTTAACCAATTAATTAATTTTTATATTATCAATCTCTATTTTTACGTGTTTATACAGGTAGAATTAGTGTTTTCCTCCATACAAATATACAGATCAAATAAAATTACAAATACGCTTTAGTGACTTTAATAGCAAACTTATTTCCTCTCATAGTCAATATACTACATTATAGTCCAAATTTTGCAAAGAAGCCCGTACTCTTGACATATGCCAAGTTCCTCGAGATGATATCCATACTGGTAGGCAAATTTGTTCCAAACCCTGGCATGAGCCTCTCTAGTTTTTCGTTTTTAAAGAATTCCTTGAAACTATCAATAAAGTCCTTTGCAACTTGCATTGAAATACTTGCCTTTGTCAAAACTTTATCGAAATCTTGATACATCTCCTTCAAAATTTCAGTTGGTATATCACTAGCATACAGCTTTTCAAAATATTCCTCATTTTTCCATTCGACCAACTCCAGTTCCGTGTTAAAATCATCCTTTGCCACTTTAACAAACTCCACCTCCAATTGTGGATCCGGATGCATAATATTATACACATCACTGGGCAAAGCGTTGTGATCAAAAAATAATATAAGACTCCAATCGGCACAAATATCCACCGGAAGTACGGTAGCCGGCCAAGGATCCGAAGGCATTGCTTTGAGCTTTAAATATGTGAGAAATCTCAAGATATATTTGTTGCTGTAGTAGTTTAGTTGACCAGTTTCACTATGGCCCATAATCCATGGGAATCTGAACACTTTACAGGGTATTCCCCTATCGCTGGCTTGCTTCATCACCATCTCATTGACAAACATTGACAGCAAATACCCAGTCATTCCGGATTTCGCAATCCAATTTATCTGCCCAGTTTCTGGCCAGTCATCAGACATGGTTTCGTTACTTTTTGAGCCAGCGACGGAGGACATCGAACTGGCATAGTAGACATTCTTTGTCTTTTGCGTCGCAGCAAATTTGAGAATTATTCGGGTTCCTCCAACATTTACTGACCTCACATCTGTACCCTTACCCTCAATCTTTTGATAGGAATCCGCGTAATTAGTTTTTGCTGCTAAATGAATTATACCATCCACGGATAAACATAATTGGTTATATTTTTCTTTTTCCAAACCAAGGTTTTCATGGGTCACATCGCCCCGAATGCATTCAACTTTGCTCATATCCACCTCCTCCGTAAGGTTCATAGATTTTAAAATCCCTTTCAGTTTATCTTCAGGGGATACGCCTTCAATTGTCCGAATGAGACAAATTATCTTTTCCAAAGAAGTAATTTTACAAAGGCGTGCTAAAATATAAGGACCAACTTGACCAGTGACGCCAGTTACAAGCACTGTTCTCATTTCACTTGCTTTGATAGCATGTTGTCCATCTTCTGGTCGAATGGAATCATCTAGTTCACAGTCTTTGTTGAGCAACTCTTCCAATTCTTCTGGAGACAAATTTACAGTGTTTGCCAAACTGTCTTGTTCGTTTTCTTCAATTTTGCTGACAATTACGGATGCCAACTGACGAATGGTTTGACAATCTTTTAGCATGTTAGAATTAATGGACAATCGTGATCCCAGCAACCCTTGAATGCTGTTCTTCAGCTCAATTAACATTAATGAGTCCACCTGTTATATATATAATATTATAATAATATCACAGAATTAAACGTAATAACACATAGGTATATTCTTAACTCACCCCAAGATCCTGCATGTTGGCGTCATCCTTGATAGGTTCGTCTGGATCCATTCTGAGTGCATTCCGTAGAATAACTTTCATGTAATTTATAACTACAATCATTTTTGCATCTGTAGTCTCCGCCTCATCAATGTCCTGCCAGAATTGAGCTGACTGAAGTGAATGTGATTGATTATCTCCTTTGGAATCATTCATACTTTTGAACAGGCTATCATCCAGGTAATATTTGAACGAAGGACAAACTAGAACCCACATATTCAAACTTTCGAATTCGCCATATGCCACCTGCACATTCTGATTCCTCATCACCTCTTCCAAACCATTCAACATTCTGGCAACGCTCACTGGAAGAATTCCGGTTACATTCACTTCCTTTGCAACGCCCACCTGCGCCCATTGACCCCAATTTATGACGGTTGCAGCAAGACCTATTGAATGCCTGTAGTGGGTGAACGCGTCTTCGAAGCAATTTGCAGCAGAGTGATTCGCCTGAGCTGGGGTACCCACCAAAGCCGTAAGGCTGGAATACAGGACAAAGTGTTCCAGAAGCAAATGTTTGGTGAGGTTGTGAAGATTCCAGGTGCCTTGAATCTTTGGGTTAAAAGTTGCCTCGAAACCTTCCCAGGTTTGGTTGGCATAAGTATTGTCTCTGAGGACACCTGCACAGTGCTGAATTCCTCGAAGAGGCTTGTTGCATGCTTCGTTGTCATAACCAGCTATTAACTCTTTCATTTGCTCGTAGTTTCCAACATCGCCTTGTCTAAAAACAACATTGTTACCATTCTTCTGGTTGAGACGCTCTATTTCTTTGACCATTTCCGGTTTTGGTGGAGTCCGTCCCACCAGCACAATATCAGTTGCCCCCATTTCCAGCATCCATTTACACACTTCAAAGCCAATTCCACCCAACCCTCCAGTTATGAGATACGTGCTGTTGTCGTTGAAAAGGGGCAATTTCACCTTCCACTGACCTTTTTCTACTTTGACCTCTGGCATTGTCACCACAACTTTTCCAATGTGTTTTGCCTTCTGAAAAAACTGCAGCGCCTGCCGAATTCGAAGTGCATCAAATTTGGCAAATGGTATTGTAGTCATGTCTCCTCTCTCTATGTGGCCATCTGTTCTTTTCTTTAGTTCTATCCAAACTTCCCGTTTAAGTTTTGTAAGATCGACAATCGAATATTGGACATCTGGTCGAAGAGCCTTGACCTCCTCTTCTTTCCAAATGCTCAGCTTACTCATTTCTATAAATCTCCCGTTTTCGGCACAAGTCTCAAGTGTTGCCTCCTTGAAACCAGGACCAGTGATCGAATTGAGTACAACATCCACACCCCTTCCATTGGTCACCTTCAAAATTTCTTCTTTATACGAAGTATTTCTGGAAGGGAATATATGCTCGATTCCAAGTGATTTGAGATACGCTCGCTTCCTCGGACTTCCAGCTGTCGTTATGATTTTAGCTTTTAAATATCTGGCAACTTGAATGGCACTCAGACCAACGCCCCCAGAGCCAGTATGAATCAAAACAGTTTCACCTTCCTGAAGTTTTGCGACATCGTACAGACAATAAATACTTGTTGCAAGCACAGCAGGCAAGGTGGAAGCTTCACAAAATGTCATTCGTGGTGGCATTTTCAGCACAGCGTCTTCATCCGTAACTAAATGGCTAGGAAGCTGAATTACTTTCGTGTTAATTCCAGCCACCCTATCGCCTACCTTCACCTTTTCAGGATCCACCCCTTCGCCAACTTTTGTAACAATCCCAGCATAGTCCAATCCAACCGTGTTAAAACTCTCAAATTCTTCAGTCGGCTTCATAATAGTAAGGATATCTCTAAAGTTTAAGGAGTAAGTTTTTGTTAGCACCATTATCTCTTTTTCTGC
>JAQFYG010000335.1:0-34378 GCA_034694325.1 Entomobrya corticalis | reverse complement strand
CAGCAAGCAAATATGAATTTCCAGTAATTTTTTTATCGAGCCAAGTTTTACTGGAAAGATTAAAAAAAGTCCGAAGTGAAGTAAACTGTCCCTAGTATCCTGGGTATTTTCTTATACTGAACTTGGAGTAGCCTTCATTTCATTGGAAATTTTCAGTTTGTAACAAAAATATTTTATATTAAATACCTCGAAATCGCCAATAAATATTATTGATAATAGCTTAATAAATGTCTGGCGAAATGGAGTAATTACAAATCCTATACGAATTCATTTTTAGAACTCAATCCACAGCATAGAGGAAGTTCCGTTTTGCGGTTAACTCAGAGTTATGAATTGTAGTTTAACGTCAACGCGATCCTACGGCTTGGTAAATACTCCGATTCTCTTTAAAACCATATAACCAACCACAAACCTACTGTTTCAATGTGAAATATTTGAAATGGTCTTTACGTAAGCAAATGAAAACTGTTCTGCGACATATCAGAACCTTTAACCTAAGCGAATAGGATCTAATTAGCTATCGAGTTGTTTTTACACCATTTTTTACCTGGTTTGCTCAAAGTATAGGTAATTAAATACACAGATAGTTAGGTTGTTTATGTACTTTACCCAACTAAACATGTGAAATGAATACGATTATAAAAAACACGATTAGATTGTCGCCAAACCTCATTATTATCTACTACGTCAGGTCTAGCCCGGCCAATGTTTTTTGTTGTCTGATAGATAAGACTCTTATTTTTGGGAAAACCGTGTTTAAAAATTTCAGGGTGAAACGGTGGGATTTGGGATTTTGATGTTTAAAAAATAAAAAATAACAACACAATCTTTTATCATGATGCTGAGCAAGAAATTATATTGTTTTTCAATATTTGTGTCGGTTCGAGGGCAAAATTTCCTCATAATAAAAAAATCGGCTGGGAATAATTTTATCTGTTTGCATTGCAAATATTGTTCGGTAACTTTATGTACAAATACATATAAACAACACTGATGGATGATCATTTGGTGTGTGTTTAGAGTTGACATCATTTGTAATGATTAATTTTTTAACCAAAACGGATGTTTTTGTTATTGAAAAATGAACTGTCAGTTAAGTTTTTAATGCAAAAGAAGACGAGAATGTTTTGAAAAATCCGAATTTTTTAGTCTGGCTCTGTGCACGGCTTTGCGATAAGAGAACTTTTTAAAGAGCTGAAAAGGCAATCTGCGCTTTATCATCTTTTGTCTTTATCAAAATGAAACAGTCATAACGTTTTTCTGGAAAATGATAAACATGAAACAGCATAAATATCCATACAGATAAATTATAGTGACAAATTCTCCGCTGACGATAATGTTCATGTTGTTTATACTTTACAGTTGAGCGTGATCCGCAATGTGTCCCATGATGCCACGTTTGGATGCTTTTTTCATATAGAATTAGGTCGTTTGGCTCCCACTGGGCCTGGACTGCTATCGCTAAAGACGGAAGACAACAATATATGCACAAATATGCACCTTCTAATTCTCAAGTAAGTGTTTAATTTTATATATACTAAATAACCATTGTAATCAATTACTTTACCATCCCATGCCGTCATCTGACATTCTCTCACTTTCATTAAATTCGTAAAAGGATGATTGATATAATGATGGAACATGAATTTTAATTGATTATGTATGTGTATGCATATAGTAATTAATAAATAATTGGATAGAGAATCAGAGCATGGACAACTATACTAAAACTATACCCTGCAGCAATACTACTTATTAACTACCGGTAGCATTGTAAAATGCGATATAGGTAGTTTATACGATGAAGATCCAGTCTGTGTATGTATGTGTCTGTGTGAAAACACTCTAACTCAAAAAATACTTCACCGATTGACGCCAAAATTAGTACACATGTACCTCAGGGCAATATCGTGGATGAGTTTGAATTTCAGCCCCCTGGGTCAAACCCTTCGGGTTTTCAAAGGGTTTTCAATTTTCAAAGAAATTGGTTAATATTTAAGGGACAATGTAAGGAAATCATAGTTTTTAGCGTAACAACAGGGACAATAATGCTTCTACGAAGGCACAGGATTTACAACTTTTTGTAACTTTACTTGTTTTCTCAGGTTTTTGTTCCATTTCCCGAAAGAAACGTTTTGGGGTGCAGCATTCTACCGGGGAAGATATAACAGAAACTAGTCGATGCTATCCTGTTTAATACGTTATGTTAAGTGTGTTGTTATTGACAGTCTGCTGTAAGATAGTTTGAAAAGGAAAAGAGAAAACGAGATGGAAGTTGACGGTGGTGAATGATGTTGGTGGAGAAAAAAGAAAACTTTTCTATATTTAGCTTTGATGATGAAATCAGGAAGGAACTATACTGACTACTTATCTTATCATGCAAGATGAAATTATCTATAAAAGTAGCAAAGTAAATGAATACCTAGATACACCAATATATACGGGTTCGTAGGAATCTAGAAATATTGAAGAGCTTGTGTTGACGAGTACAGAAAACAACAGGAGAAAATATAAATACAACAAAACAACAATAGCTCAAGTGTAATAATTCATTGACAGTTAACAGGCATAGCATAACATTCTAACTATGCAGCCAAAAAACCAAGAACTAGCATCGTCGTCGTAGAACGAATGAAAGAAACAGGGAAGCAAAAATGAGCGATATTATTATGTCAATGTGTTTTTGCGCTGTTTTGTTGTGGTTTGCATTTGTTTGTCGTACGATGTTGATGATCGTATGATCAGATATGGATTTTGACTGCGTGCCTGGCATATGTACCTATTCCAATTCTAACAAAAATGACAGGACTACTGACACTGCGCACAACAAAAATTTTTTCCTCGTTCCTGTTCTTGGCGATAATGATTTCACTGATGATCATAGCTATACTAGATTAGCCTACGGAGTATACTCTTACTGCTATAGACGTTCTACTCTTTTCGTAATATAGTATGCAATGACAACAAATATCATGAGGATGGTTGAAAATTCTAAAAGATGCTACATTCATAGTCTAACCTGCTGTCAGTAGGTCAAATCCATAATAAAAGCGAAAGAGAAAAAATATTTTTGGCAGGAGCTGAGGAGAATGGATGGATAGTTGTGCATAGCACGTACTGTATGTAGTCAAAATGTAAACTTGCTGTCTGTGCATGCTAACTCATAACCATTTAGTTTGCTTTCCTCCTCCCGATTCCCGTGCATTTTAAAATTTTAATGGAGGTGTATTTGTAATAGCGCAAGTAGAATAAACCGTTTGGTAAGAGTTGACATGTCGTGAATTGGCATCCTGGTGTTTTTGGTATTAAGATTATGATTGCTACATGACATTATTCTATATAGGTACATATAAACATTCAATATTACTTTGCCACGGGATTTTCTATATTTCCTCATGTTGACCTTATCACATCATCACAAAGCCAACTATAACCTGAACTGATGAACTATAAAGTTGGAAAAGTTAGGAGTTTAGGAATGAAGCTGCGTTAGATAGATCATATATCACACCAACAAGACTAGAGAAAAAATATCCGAAAAAGTACGCTAGCTCTTTTTTTGACGTGACACTGGCGACACTGTACAGTGTTCGGCAAGGTAGTAAAAACGTACGGTAACAGCGAGCAGGAATATTATGATGATTACTCACTCCAAGTAAATTATTTTGGGATGTCTCCTTTTTACTACTTTTGGCTTATTAGCAGACATTTACTTGATTTTTTATGAGTAGCCATACGTAAACTGAAAATAAATACAAAATAAACATAAATAAAGCAACAAGCCAAATTGAAGCGGATCTTTAACTTTTGTGTCATCAAACAAAACAGTTAAAAATATAAAAAGCAGAAAAGGGGTGAAGATGAGTATGATGATGAGATAAGGACCAAGAGTAGGAGTTCAAGTCAGAAGTACAAGGTGATATTATTATTGTTGATGATGATTTTAATGTTATGATTATTTCGATTTAAAGGAGAGGCTTTGATAGTAGATTTAGACTAAGCAAATGTAGGATAAAATGTTTGTTTACTTGCTTGTTATTTAAGCATACTCCCTAATAAATGAAGATGCATACCTAATATATTTCTGTTACGGAAGCACTTAAATTTTGTGAATCCGATTCTGTAAATACAGACATTTTATTTGACAAAAGTTATGTAAGCGCAAAAGAGGCAAGAAAATAAAATTGGTGTTCTGGTTTTTAACGCGATTGACATTAGCAAAAAATTATGGCGCCGATGTTATTTGTGCATGTAATCTGTTTCCAATTTTATGGGATTTCCAATTTTGATATTAAAATGTATGCATAACTATACTATCAACTATATTGATATATGATCATTGCTTGAAGTTGCAGTAGAGTATGAGCGATAGTCTTTATATAAATTTAAAGAAAATCCAGAAGAGAGATATAGGAAGAAAAATTTTAAGTAAACGAAAACTGATTGAGCAATTCTTATGGAATGAAGAAATGATGAAACAGTGCGTGATACTTTTTTTAACTTTGATTTGATCGTCCCAATAAAAAATACATTATAGTCTTACAACTACAAGAATGGAGAGTTTTATTTATGCTTCAGCCTTAAAAACTTGAAGGTAGTAAAAATACTGGCAAACAGACAATAGTTGTTTGTGTGTGTATGAAGTTGGGATTGGAACAAATTTTACTATTTTTTACTCGAGGACTGTTATAAGTTATAACAATCTTGTGATTGGCTATGCTGTTGAAAGTAAGCAACAAACAAACAGTTGTGAAGATCCTTTCCTTTTTATCCTATTTGATAGTGAACGATTACCTAGATAAGGATATTATTATTGTTGTATGCATTTAACCATACGTATAGCAAAAGAAGATAAATAAAAAAGAAATTCTAACTCGACAAATATCTTTGTTGAGCAAATCAACAACAATGCAGTCGTTTTTTGCTCTACCAGTTAGTAGTTGCATTTTTTCGATATAATAATATGTAACGAGTTCATTTATATTGTTGTGTAGCTAGTGTTGTGTTGAGAAGAAGATGGTATAGCCCTTGCCTTGTTTAAGTAACAGTGTAGCGTAGCATGTTGTATTATAATCATAGTAATCAACAAGAACGCAATATATAAATATTTAAATATTGTTGAATGACCTTGTATTGTTTTTACGAGGATGCCGTTTTTTAAATAAACTAGTAAATTACCATCACCCATCATTATTACTAAAATCACAATTTTTGGCTTAGAAAGAAAACTATGAAATATCAATAATAAAGCAAAGCAAAGTATTCAAAAAACAAGAAGCTGCTATTGCATGAGCTGGTCTACTAATTGTTGTTTTGGCTATTCGAGAATTCAATTGGTGATAATAATTACATCCCATGGTTTGTTGAATGTGGATTTTTAATTTTTATTCCAAAATGCTTACTCATATTTTTATAGAATAAGAAGCTCAAATACATACATACTATACATATAAAAATAAGATGGCTCTTCTACTTTTTCACTTCTATTTTTACGCGTAAAATAAAAATAAGATGGCTCTTCTACTTTTTCACTTCTATTTTTACGCGTAAAAAATATTAAGTAAGCGGCAGTGCTTATAAAAGTAGGTGGTGATTGGTGATTCTTACGAGAACAAAATACGCTGAACTTGTTTTTGTTTACTTGCTTTATAAAGTTTGTAAACAATTTTCTTCTTCCGTTTACGTTGTTTGATGCTCCTTTTGCAGAAATGAATGAAGAAAGTGCCAAAAATCCAAAAGCATTATTTATACATTGCTTACCTGTCTGAATTAAAAAAAAACACTTATTAAAGTTGTTTTGACCTGTCTTCAACTTGCTGTTTTTGCCCTGTGGCAGGTCTTTTTCTGTCTTCTAAAAGTACTTATTATTACAATTATTATTTAAGTTAAAAGTGGTCATTTTTTCTATAAAAAAGTAGTGCTCACAACAGTGAATTGATAAGTTATGCTTGTTATAGAATATAGAAGATGTACTTGTATTACGTACCATTATAATATTATTGGTGAGAGTCATAACAAGACCAAAAAGGATATTGCAAATTATTGATGTGGTTTTCAAAACGTCTATTTTTTAACAAAAATGTTTATGGAATAGATGGTAACATGGTGAGACCGTGTTGTTGTTGTTTGGTTGTTGTAGTTTGTAACAAACAAACCAAAGAAATTGAATGTGGCAACAACGGCAAAGGTAGTTTCGTTCAGAGTTTAGTTGGATGAGTGTCGAGTCAAGTGTGATGAAGTGAGCTGAGAGCGGGGTTAACGATTCACTTGAGTGTTTTGTTGTTGTTTCTCTAGTAGGTAGAGACCTAAACTTGTAGCTGTGGGTAGGTAAAGATTGGAACAGAATAAGTGGAAAAACATTAAAAAGCTGACGATGATGTGGATGATTCACATGAATAAAAGTATGCAATAATAATTTGCATTGTTTGTTTGTTGGATGATTATATATAATAGTGAGTGATGCACTCGCATCACCAAACGGATAAACGACTCGCACAAGTAGATTAAAATATGAGAGGTGTTTTCTTCGTAAATTGTAAAAACGGCATTCAGAGATATGATGTCAGCAGAGAAGAGAGAGGATATTTCTTAATAAACGCTTTACCTTGTTTGTTTGCTGCTGCAACATTGTTGTTAACTATTTGATGTTCTGATTGTTTTTCTAGTAATTTAAATGAATAATGAAAAGAGATTTAAGAGGATTACGGAGAAACGCTTATGATGTAGAATGACGTATTGTATGGTAGTAATATGAGGTTAGATAAAATGATACGAAGCGGCTTGTTTTGCTGGTATTATTTTATGTTTGCCATGCTTTATTCCGCAGCCAAATATAATGAGTTTTGCAGGTAGTTGCGAATGGCGTACAGCATTATTATTATTGTTCAAAATTATGAATACCTATTTGCAGATTCTTTTACGTGTTGATGACGATGATGATAATAATGCGATTATTTATATGAAGTACTGAAGTACAGGAACGGAATCTTTGATCTTTACAGTATTTTTGTGTTTATTTCCCGGTATTAATGTTTTGTTTTTGTGCAATTACCCTGCGTCGTTGTTGTGTTGTATTTACGTCCGCCATTTACGTGTGGCTATTAACGAAAAGTTGTTTTTTGGAAGCAAGTACATGCTTTATAAAAAATGACGTGAGACATGCCATGAAAAAAGCAACTTTTATGTATTGCGTCAGTTTCTGGAATGCGCTGTTGTTCTTTAATTTTTGCTGAAAAGGGTGGTACGCAATTCAGGTGCAGCAGGGTTTAGAATCAGAAACGCTACGAAATGCGACTACCTGAGAAGATTGCATTGATTGCAAGCTCTGCTGATGCTGTTGTGGTTATGAAATTTCATGTTAGGTATGTTAACACGGACATTCTGTGTTAAATATTTGACAATTTTCATGTGCAACTGTATTGTATTTCATTCACAAAGGAGAAATTCTGGAGAATTCCAGGGATCATGCTTTTAAAATTTCTTAAATAATTATTAGTAAATATTTACATTATACAATACTTTGGTAAACCGTTCAATTTGTTCGATATTAAGCTTATGCATAGTTTTGTGAATATGTATATTAATTTTTTAACGTTGCACTGAACAAGTTTATTTTTCCAAAACGCTTGTCCTGTTGTCATACGACTTTGTTAACCTATTCAAGCTGCTCTATCCGCAGTTCAGTTCATCAACAGTGTCATCATTGCCATCAATCATCTTCATATCAGCCATACAAAACATGTACCTTGTGCACATAATATGTGTATGAACTAAGAATTCCAATGAGTCGTTAATAGGACTGTATGTCTTTACCGTTGAGGGCACATATTAGATCGTGAAGATGATGATGCGATGGTACTCGTCGTCGTGATGTTTGATTTAATGCGTAGATTCGTCGAATCGAAGTTAATTTAATTATATGGAATGTTGGATGTATGAACATCGATAATATAGGTAACCCTATACACATTACATAAACTACACTATACATATATATGATAAAACAGAAGTAGCAACTATCAATATATTGCATTGTTGTTTATGATGATCCAACTAAACTTGGTATGCGCACTCGTCTAATAAATAGAAAAATGTTTTGCGTTCTTTCTAATATTATTTGCTTACTGATATGTAATGCACACTGCCCATATCCGGTTCCAAATAGTTTTGCTAACTTGTTTTGTTCTTACACTTTGGTATCCAATTTATCCGGTTTGAAATGCCAAGTGTCTTTGCTATGACTAGGATTAGGGGGGAGAATATTTTCTATTATTTTTTAATTTTATGTAAGCAAGCTATACAAATCGACTTTACCAAGAATTGTTTGTTGACATGTTATATGTTATAAGTAGACTATGATGATTCATTTACAAGTTTTTTTCTAGATGTTGTAGACTCATGGGTTATTCTAGGAAAAGGTCAGCAGAATTTAATCATCATATGCATACGTAAATTGGGTGTGCTTGTGTTATGTTCATGTTTCGCAGATATGGAATCGTTGCATTGGTTTTCTTTTCTCAGAAGTATATAATATTTCCTTAGTCTAGTTTTTGAAATGGAAAATTTTATCTTGTAAATACAGGAAATAGAATGGCATGAATACCTAAGAGCTTACATAAAACACATTTGACACAGGGACGCATTTGAAAAAGACAAAATTGGAATTTGGAAGAATGAATGAAAGATTGAAAACAGAAATTGTGCTAAAGTTTTTAGAATAAAAGGCCGACTCGGACATGTGGTGATGATGACGTATGAACGGATTCAACTTTTTCATGTAGGCGTTCTCCTCGTGCGTGGTGAACACTGATGCCTACGTGCATTGCCACTTTGCCACAGTACAAGTTTTCCAACACAACACCACCACCGCTCCGAAAAGCTTTGCCTGCTTCTAAACGCCCCATATTATAAGTATGTGTAATACCTAACTGTCTATCCAGAAAGGCATGAAATAATAATAATGTTTGTACTGAAAGGATTGATTTTTTGTAGTGTGATAGGGATGATAATAATATTGAATATTGCTGATGCTTTATTAAATATAATTTTTCAGCAATATTGCTGGAAAAATCATTTTTACTCACCATTTTCTTTGAAGCAGCATTCTGTATCATGTCCTTACGATCATCAGTATCATTTTACTAGCCACACACCACACACCGTGTTATATATTTTTTAGCTCGTTACTTTTTGCAAACACGAAAATTATTAGGACGAATCATGGAAAACTTTTGGAAATTGATCCATCCTGTTATTTTTACCTCCTTTTCCTTTCATTCCTATGCTATTGTTCTTTATCATCTCTCTAATGCTGCAACAACTAGAGGGGAAAAAGGATAGGAAATGGGGAATGAGAGCAGCAGATGCAGGCAGCAACACTCACGCTAAAAGCCTTGGAATAGCGTGGTGGTGAAAGCTTTAAAAATGTATAATTATGTTTTATATTTATCCCGAATTCACTTCCTCTTCTTTCTTTTGTCTTTAGGACTTTTGTTTTATTCTTAAAGAGCACAACACAGTTCAAGGATGGTTGGCGATTTTTGCCTTGTTTTTGTTCCTAACTGGCTGCTTCTGGTGCGGCGAGTTCGGGTACAAGTATCATAAACATAAACATGAGTAGGTAGAAAATGAAGGACAGGTGGTGTTTACTCTTTTTGCACCTTTATCTGATATGAATTTGTTTTCTTCACATATTTGTCTACTGACCAAGAATTGTTTTTCTTGGGCATATAATTAAAAATGCACATATAATATATATAATACTATTGCTATTTTTCGCAAATAATAGGAAATGGACCTCCTTCTCCTGCAATAACATTGGTAGCTACTATTGCTGTTTTCGTTTCACTCTCGTTAAGAATTTAGGCTATTAGGTACGTTTGCGTATGCGGGTAAGTTTTCTAGTGCATGTGCTTCATATTCGTACCTCTGAACTTTTTGTTTTTCTGTTTCCTGACAGAAAATACGGCATATGGCCAGTGTGTGTTTTTCTTTCCCTATTTAAATATGGTTATTATTGTACTTTCAACTTTTATAATATAGTATGGACTACTATGGACGTACGAATTTGAAGAATCGTAAGTACAAAAACGGTTAATGCAGTTGTTATTTGCCTAGGTTAGGCTTTTTCATGCAGCTAGACCTTCGTTCATCCTGTTATCTCATTGCTTATTATTTCTTTGTACGAAAACGAAACCTTGAGGCTGAGACACATTGTGTGATGTATGTAAATATATATGTAAGTAAGTAGTATAAGCTTGTTTATTAACAGGCTTTACATTAGTATTTTCATATAACATCCAAAGGAAAAATGGTCACTCTGGTGGTGGTAGCTTCTAGTAAAATTATGTACTTGAAGGACTTGGTAAAACAGTTTAAAAAATACATATTAAAAAATGCAGGTCGATAACTCAACCTTGAACGGGACTGAACATTAACGTACCTACCTAGGTAAATGCTTTTTCTCTTTATGGTCTGCCCAATTTTATAGGCTTGCAGTGTTGTATTAAAAGTAAACAAAAAAGAGGTGCTTCAGACAAGCACGTTTTCATGCCAAATACGCTCTTTTGCCAAGCTGCACTAGCGTCAACGGTTTCAAACACGTGACTTTGGAGGTAAACTGTTATAGCGTGACAACAAGAGCAGAACCGCATGATGAAAATACTGCGCAATAAAAACATTGTCTGCTGTACATCCGTAGTTTTGCTTTGTCAAGTTTGATAATGCATCATAGGAGTACCCACTGTAGTCCAGTCCCAGTCATCGTAACCGTTGATAATTTTTTTCCATTGTTGCTTATATGTGAAATTCTCATCTCGATTGTAATGCCTAATTTTTGGTATTGCTCTTTTTAGTAAATGATGATGATGATGATGGTCAGTTTGTGGTAGCGAAGAAAAATATTGTGAGATATGAGTCCACTCGCCCGCTACGTATGTTTATTATGACCGGCCAATGTCAAGTGGACGTCAGTATACTTACATGTGCATAATAAAAAGATACCACCAAAATCTTATTGACAATTGCTAACACACCTAATTAACAAACTAGAAAAAAACTTTAAAAGAGACATCATTATGCATAAATCCAGTAGTTTTACGCGTGTTTTAGTTTTGATGCAGCTGGAATTATTTTAGTGAAAGTGTTTTTAAACTGATTTTCCAATTCATCTGGGGAAATTATAACTTGCAAAAATATCGATATCTTTTTAAATGTTTATGTTGTTTCCGCTGGATGTATTGAAACACCAGTTAATAGCTACTACTTTTCATAACAGATTTACTTTAATGACAGATCTATATTACATAATGCTTTATCAGTGATGACAAATCGTTGTAATTGTACTAATGTTTTTGATTCTGAATAATTTAATGATGAACTGTCAATAGCATAAGCAGAAAAGACAGTGTAAGAAGGCAAACTGAATAATATGAAAATTGTATAATGCTTTATGACCTTGCGTGAACTTACGATAAAAATTCCATCCAAGATAAATTTGGTGTTTGATTTTGTAAATATGCACGCGTTATATATTATCAAGCTATAGAATTTTGCCATCGTCGTAGTGTATACAGCAAAAAACATTTAAATAACAGATTTGAAGTGTTAAAGTAGAAAATCATGAAATTACCTCATGTTACCATAATCAGTTTACTATGCATTTTGCGTTGTCGGATTCATTTCCGTGAAAATCATTTAAATTATCGTATTAAATAATATTGTAGAAAACAGAAAATGAGTTTTCGTAGGTATCTGACTAAAAGTGACATGAATAGTTACCTTTTTATGTGTGCGTATGAATTTTATAATTGATACATATACGCATGAGAGAATAAGTTTACTCCGCAATATGTTATTTTATAACGTCATTTTTGGTGGGTATCTGTGTTTCTGTTGTAGCAATTCTTTTAAAAGGAAGTATTGAAGTCAGTAACAGTGGCTTTCTTTTCTATTTATACCTAACATACCTCAGAAAATAGATGGAATGAATAAAGAAGAAAGTGAGCGGGAATGCGATCGCTCGTGGAGGCGTAATTTCGTTGTTTAAATCCATATTCATGGAATTTGTAATGGTTTTGATACAAAAGGAAAGTGGGCCGGAGGAGCAACGTAGTTGTTTTCCAAGTTTACTGCGTAGTGTGTTATTTGGGTTTCCACTAAAAGGGCTGGGAGTTGAGTTGGATATAATATGTATGTAACAATATCATTATACTGTGCAACTTCCTAAACTAAAAACCTGGAAGATTCCAACTGGAACTGGAAGCCCTTATACGTGATGGTGCTCCCAATCCCAATGCCCAAGATCTTGCTATTGCATGTGAGTATTTCCAGCCCCACTTTTCTAACGGCGCACTTTACTACTCCAATTCCAGCGACAACAAGTTTAGTTCTTTTGCTGGTGGCACGACATGAAGGCTACAAGGACGCTTGTTTCTCGTGCTATAATGCGTTATTGTCCTTTGCTTCTGGAATCTGGATGGATGGTAATATTGGTAATGGAGCCAGCTGGATCGGATTACTTGTATTGTCAGTTACTCACTACTCTAGGCCAGTGTAGAAAATAGTGTACCTAACTGTTTGGAAACTTACATTTTGTAAATTCTTCCGTCCGCCTCTGCATATTTTCGTTTTTAATTTTGTTGAATATTAGCTTGTTTATCGCATGAGGCTTCCTGTTTTCCATGAAGTTTAGTTTCGTCACAAAGGTCTATTTTTGTTGAAGTTTTCTTACATTATGTTAGATAAGGTTATCACTTTTCAATAAAAAATCTAGAGCATGACGATGTCAAAGTTAGATGTATACATGTTTTTGTACTACTAAGAACCTTAGATTATGAACAATGACTAACGTTGCCTGCCTGTGGTATTTTTTGTCTTCCTCAGACTACATCGGTTACATATATGAGAACTGAGGACCACGCAGTTATACAAAAGTCTCAAGTGGTGACTTCATAGTGCTTACATTTCTTTCCCATGAATGAACTGCGTGGTTGTAAGAAAGGTTGTTGAAGGGCATCCTTTCGCGTCGCCATTTTCCATGTATGTTTATGACTTAAGCAACAGCAACGTATAATGTAACCTTCCTTTAAGTTGTTTCGCAATAATAGTATGGAGGCGTACAATAACGGTGCTATTTCTGCCAATTAAAGAATGCAAGTATAGAGTAAAAAGAAATTTTCTCCTCTTTGTTTATTTTCAGTGTTTTATTAATTCTTATAGAAATAATTTGACTTTTCCTATGTAACACGTAGTGCCACCATACCTGTAGTTCCATAAAATGGGAATAAATCATAACTCTTTCGCTGCAGGTCGTTCGTCGACAGTTTGATATATTTTAACATAACCTGACTACTAATACTAGCTGCGCATCGCAATATGGAATGCCAATGAATGAGCCAATACTCTTAGTTTTTGCGTTGTATGCGCACAATCTGTAAAAATGCGTTTTAGTTTTTATCAGTTCATTGGTCACAAGTCACAACACAATCCAACGCAAGCTTAATAATAATGTGTTCAGGAGAGAATCCCATGGCGTGTTCCCATTATTTTCGTGGGAAGACGAACAAGCTATCTTTGCAAAATTCTTTTAATAATTTAAATGTTGATGTCGTTGATTCTCTCAAATTGACCTAATGAACGCTTGGCGAGGGATTTTTCATGACGAAATATGATTGCTTTGTTGCCTATAAAACTGCGTTTGATTGAAAGGAAGGGCCATGGTGGTAGATTGCATCATCAACATATTATAATCAATAGAAAATATGGGAATGCCTACATATTATACCAATGTTTGAATGGATCAAGATTACGATGTGCTGATGAGGACGTGAATGATGAATGAATATCACGTACTTCCGTCCACATTTAAAACATATAAATAAACAGAGAGATATGAATTTGTTGTGTTTATGATACGATGAAAATTAGATTGGATGCATGTAAAATAAAAATCCGTCTGTCCGTCATCATCCATAAAGTTCATACATTTCTGTAGAGACTAATAAAATGTAAATACTTCCTCCATTCTACAACTGTGTTTGTCCACGTCATCAAAACGATGAAATCGTAATGTAAGATATGATGATGGGCATCTCATGTCCTTCTTAAAAGTAGCATGTCTTGTTTATTTTGTTTGCACGTGATTGTGGTTGTGAATGGACTGGAGAAGTAGTGAGAAATGGGATGCTGTTTGTTAGTTTGATACGGTACAGAGTACATTTGCCACACCAAATATATGTAATTACGTTGCAAGAGATTAAATGCAGGTCATTACGTAATTCCAACGAATGGCTGGGTTTTTGCTCCAGAAGTATTTATGAAAAATTAAAATGCTTCGAGATGATTGGAAGTGGGATGGATATATGAAATATAAAAATGAGTTTAAAAAATATTTATTGATAATTTGTATGATTTCTTTTTGTAGAGCAATGCAAAATTATTCGAAAGAAGATTTGATTCCACGCGATCGCGACTCTCGACGTCAGAGGACTTATACATGGAATAATGATCAAACTCTAGGCTCCAGAACAAGTTCCTTTAACAATAGTGCCCCTCCGGGAATGACCCGTATAAATTCCATTGACGGTTCAATGTCCACTTGTCGTGGGAGGACAGATTCAATGTCATCTTCCTTCTCGACACGAACGACCGGAACTAGTGGAGGATTTGGGATGTCACCGCCTGTGCCAATAATGAGTCATCAACCACCGTCATTTGCCTTCAGCAGTCCTTTATGTTCCACAGGCACGGACTCAGCATCCAGTTCATATTCAATTGACTACGATAATAACAACCATCATCCAGCTCACCATCATGGTGGACAGAGGGGAAGTAGTAATCTCTACGGTGGAGGTGGCTCGTCTGGGGAAACGGGATACTCAAAAAGTCAGGAGGAAGATGAGTCGTATGTGCCTTGGAATCCGGCTGATGAGCAACAAGCCAGCCTGAACAGTTTGAGTAGCCTTACCCTCCCTTTGAATCAAGACACCAGCGACTACGTGGAAACCTCTGTGGCAAGTAAGGACTCCACTAGCTCAACAGCTCAGACACCTTCTAGCTATATGGAGATGCAGAGTCCGATGAGTCCATTTGACAACTACATGCCAATGAGTCCAGGTAAATAACTTCAAATGTGGTACCTAATTTTTAACGTGCACAGCATCATAAAACAAGCTAATCATTATATGTTTGTACGATTGTTACAGGTTGTGGCACCTCTACCTCTAATCTTAAGAATTCCGCTAGTGGTAAAGTTTCTGTGTCTCATAGTCGTAATTCAAGTCTGATTGAGGAGCATGATGGATATGTACCTATGAATCCAACTTCTCATAGCACGTAAGTATACATTTTAATGCCTTTAATGGCACTTTATAAAGATCAAAAGTCGTCTTGAAAGAACTCTAACTCTACTTATACCTCTTTTGACTTGTAGGAGATGTGAGTCGGGAGGATGCTCAACTGCTGGTTCCACAACTGGACTGGATGATCAGTACCTGGATATGGATTTTGGAAGAAAACTAAATCTTAGTAATGAAGGTATTTCCTCCTAAAATACTCAAGAATGAGACGCTTGGTAGAGTATTCAACTACGCTCGACTATACGTTCCATGGTTAATATTAATGCTATTTTTCCCGTTTTTTTGACAGATGTAAGGAGAATGTCTCCTGCCAGTAGTGAATCCATTCAGAGTGGAACTCCGTCTTCCGACTTCCCGTTGGAGAAAGTTAGCTCATACCTCACGGACGACTTCGATGATACGAATTCCATGCGGCCAACAAGAGCCTATTCAGTTGGTTCAAGATCAGACACATCGTCAATGGGGAAAAGTAGATCGGGAAATAAGAATCGACTGGAAGCAGTTCAAGAATACCGGATTCGTGCAATGTCTGTTGGCTCGAAAACAAAACCCGGCCGGCCATTCATCAACCCAAACTCAGCATTATTTGCGTCTCCAATAAGTTCTGGGGGGAAATCTCCTGCTCCTCCGTTGAGCAGTTCATGGAGTGGTTCAACAGGACGATGGCCACCCATTAAATATAATACGGGCGCCAATGCATTCTCCGGACAGCACGGTCAAATTCCCGTTAGTGGTTCCCAAGCCACTTACATTCAGGCGTCACATAATCATACAGGGAGCGAGTCCAACGATTCTGATCTGATGGAGCTGGACTTTTCGCATAACAAGTCAAAGAGCCGAAAACGATCTCTTCCAGGTCCCAATGGAAATACCAATGCAGTAAATGGCTCTACCGTTGGATCCGGCTCCGGCAGCATTAAAATCAGCCCTGTACCTAAAGCACTTCTCAGTGGTACAGGGAGGGAGACGCCACCATCAAAGTCAGAGGGGATGGAACCACCAAAATCAGCCATAATTACCACCACAAATTGTATTATGAACGGAGTTGGGTCGCAATCGTCATATTCACCCAAATATCCCGCATCCGCCCCCATCTCAATTCAGAAAACAAAAAATCCTGACGATGTTGTACTTTACCAACACAATTCTCCAAGCAGTAGTTCCTCAATCCTGACAAAAATGACTGGCATGGATCTCAAAAAGCTCAAGGAGCTCGATGACGAAGGAGCTTATCTTGACATGGACTTTACTAACAAGTCGGCCACGTCTTCAACCACTTCATTTGATACGCTGAACAAAAGTCTTCAACAAGCTAAAACAAGCAACCCATCAAATCATCATGAGACGATAAGCAATCTGAAAAATAGCTTTTTCAATAGACAACCTTCGCCAGTTGTTGTGAAAGCGAATGATAGTCCGTCAGCTTGCAAGATGAGTCGTTTCTCTGTAAACTCAACACCATCGACTCCAACTTTCAGCGATCATCGCTCTCATCACCACCAGCATCATCATTCATTGTCCTTCAGCGGAACCAATAGTAAAACTGACGGATTATCAAGTGTCACATCGCAGCTTGTTCGAAGCCTTAGTAGCAGCAGTAATTTGAGTACAATCAGCGCTCATAGCAATAGCAGCAGCAACTCTTCCATGAGCGTGAAGACGCAGCAAGAGGTGGAAGCGACTTTGCGAAGCAGTAGCAATGATCCCAATTTGCCCAATAATGCTGGATCAGCACAATCGCCACTCCATACCAGTCATCATCATTCCTCTCCTTCCGCAGCAATCAGCTCAGTAATAGATCACTCTACTACACTTCCTCCCACCACATCATCTTGTTCAACAAGTTCTGGGCTCTCCAGAATTGAGGAGTTCCCGGAGAAACAGGAATCCCGAAGTCATAATCCAACTCCACTACAGTCACCACCGAGATCACCGCTTCACGCACCTCAGACTTCTGCCGCATTAGATGAAGAGAAAAAGGTGACATATGCAGCAATTGAGCATCTACCGTCTTGGCGTAATTATTCTTCGGGTGGTACAGCTCCAGGATCTTCCTGTGGTAGTTCTGCTGTGGCTGCGAACCAAGCCAAAGCAAGTGGTGTGACTTATGCTCAGATTGACTTTGTCAAAAGTACTGAAACTATCACTCCTAACTAATTAAAATAGTTATCGCTCTCATTTTTGTTCCATGAATAAGCTATTTATATCTGCTAAGAACGTTGCATATATATTTAGAAGACTATATATTTATTATAATAGTAAATGTAAACTATTAAGTGTAAATCACTTTCGTCGTACATTGTAGTTTACTTGGATGCTATTCAAGTTAGCTTATTATTCGGATCACTTGAACGTATCTTAAAATTGATTTGAACTACTACGTGTGTATTGCTAGTAATTTTAGATACAGATAAATCGCAAAGCAAATGCAATGTAATTATATTCCAATATTTACTTTCACTCGTTGTTCTTAATATGTATGTTGTAAATTCGCCTACATAATAATATATATGTATTATGTATTACATGTATCTATATTGCTACGATCTTCTGAACTTTGTATATTTCATTGTGAATAAACTTAAAGCTAATGCGTTTTTCTTTGTTAAACTAAGAAAATGCTAAAATACTATATCTGTAATTTATAGTACTTGTGCCATTTTTGTCGTTGCGAAATAGTTTAAAACATCAGCTTTTAATAAAACTGTTGGAGTGAACTCAGGTAAACACAGTGAACTGACAAAATCGTAAAAAGTTAATAGACGCAAATGTTCGATTGAAAAATGCACTATCTTTATACTTGTCGTCTTGTGTTTCTTGCTACTAGTGGCATGTATTTACTGTGTCGTGTTTGTATAAAAAGTCTTCCTTGAAAATTTCGTTTTAAGCAAACAGCGTCAATGATTTCACTGAAGTGTTCACTTTGAGGTTTATAGTCACTGTTGAAATGGCAGGTAGGTAAAAAGGTATAGTATCTAAGCCACTTTTGATGTATTAAGAAACTTAAATTTTCTAGAAGATTGATTTTTAACATGTAATCTAAGATGAAAATGGTGTACCTAACCTTGTCATTATTATTGTATAGTCATCATTCAAAGAAGGTTTAGATTGCTAGTTTTTCCTTTATCAAGGATCTAGAACATTTTAGTGTCATACGCTGATTCTTTATAATTAATGAAAAACTACGAAGGAAAAAAACAATTCTGTTCCGCATAGCTCCATGAACGTGTTTTACTACTGTACTGCCAACATTTTTCGTTTCATACAACGATGTAGATCAGGGTCATTAATATTTTATTTAATTATCTATTTCATGGTTCATTTTTGGTAAAAATTTAATTTACACTTAAGAAAGTCATTATATTTTTTATTGTTGAATTCCATGTATGGATATGTATACTATATATATAATAAAACTAAACAGTGAGCACTGTAGGCAATGTACTAAAGACGAAATTGACCGATGACTTACAATACGTAAATAGGTTTTACTAATTTGCAAAGTAATTTCATTCAATTTTAGAAAAGAAACAGATCTGAAGTTGAGCCGTTGTTGTTGTGTATAAGTTGTGCATAATAAGATGAGGAAAGTCCAGCAGAGCGGTACTGTTTATCTAGAGTAGGGTTACAACTCGAGAGTTGAATATTTTTGAAAAGAACGGATTTTCCCAGATATGTAAAAGAATGATATTACCAGAAGAAGACGTTAAATAAACTGAAAGGTGCTATCTACATTTTATACATTAATAATATAATACTGTATACTTATTAAGAGTTTCAATTAGATTTTTTATTGATTCTTCTATGGGTCTTGTTCTATTTATTCTTCTTCAAATCGCAAAGACAGTTTAGTTTGCCACTGCTTTCGTAGTAAATAAAATTATCCTACAGCTAATGCAAAAACATCGAAATTCGTTTTCATTGTAATAATTCGTTTTTCTCCCCTTATGTATTTGATTTTGATTGCATTCATAGATAGTATAGTTCTAGGTGAGTGGAGTTAGTTAGAGGTGCTTTACGCTTTAACCAATTGGAAAATGTACTATCGTGTATTGAGAAACATTATCTTTAAAAATCATTTTTCAAGCCTGCATCATGAATATACGTATTTATAGACATTCAGAAAAATAATGCAAAAACCGAGGGACTTATAAATATATTGATAGACAAAATAAATAGAGTTTTAAGCTTATTTCAAATCAAGTACACAAAAGTTTAAGAATATCGTGTTACCATAAAATTTGCAGTTGCAAAATGATAGATTATAATTGTTTTCACTGGAATTTCCTTGTCATACAATATATTTTTTGTTAACATCAAAATATAATATTTAACTGATACAAACAATGTAATATGAAAGCTAGAAAGAAATCAATTATATTTTACCTTGTGGCGCTTCATATCATAAGGGAAGTTTTATTATATATAATTACTATATGCTGTAAAATATATGACCTACTACTGATATTTAAATCATCATCAAAAGGCTCAATTAACCAAAGATATGATGACAGAGATTGTAATGGCTAGGATTTAGGATTATGAACTGTAGATTTGTTTGCTCGCTAACGTAGGAGATAATCTAGACTCTGGAGAAACGCGAATTTTATTGAATAAATTTATTGAATTTTGCAAAATAAGAAGCTAAGAAGTACAGTAAATGTTACTTTAATACCTAATATGCAAGCAATGAAATATTTATTATAATTAATAGTTGTATAACTAAATGGTATTTTATGAAAAACAAGTATAAAGATGAGTAGTTTTATGTTTAATGTATCGATACTACATTGTCATTATCAGTTACGAATAGTATTTATGGATATATCATATGTCGTTAATTATTGCATATTATTATTACGTTAATTGTTATAAAATATATGCATCGTTATATGTTATCGTTTTTGTTTTGTAAACTTGTTAAGTTGAATTAATTAGTTAAGAATAAAGTACCTTTCTCGTCGAGGGGAAAACAAGATTTTTTGTGTATCTTTCGCTTATGGTAATAGTCAGATTCTACAAATTATATAATTTAGCTCATCATAGTCTAGCTATAGCTTAAATATATATAAATGATGATGAATTAAAAAGCAACAGTTTCTCGATGGTAAAGAATTTTTATTGTTGTTAGTTAAGAAATACTAATCGTAAGTAGTGTTTAGTACACCGCTACGTAATTAATTCTTGAAGCTTATAAAAGATTATTATTGTACTCTCAGAAGAAAAGAAATTTTATGAGATAAAAATAACAAAAAAATCGAATAAATATGAGCTCGTTCGCCATAATATGTACTTCAAAAAATTACTGTATTTTGCCTGAATTCATTTGGTGCATTGGTGCCTTGAAAAAATACGCATTTTTGGAGTAATATTTTTTATTGATTATGATTGCATATTATGTAAAAATCATTTTTACTGATGCCAAGCAAGAAATAAGAAAATCATGAAAAAAAAAACACATTTGATAACTATTTTCGCATATGTTATGTAGTTGAATTCTTTTATTATCGACATAGATTATAGCATTAAAATGGGTAACTCGTTAGCTTTATAACACAATGATTACACTACCCAACCAACCTTTCTTAAGCAGGATTAAGCATTCTTACTACAACTTTTCCCATGTGCAAATTCGAAACAAGAAAGTATTCCGGTATTTAATTGTTTGTGTCCCGACAATGAAAAGTTTAGGGTAAAGCATTAATTCCATTTTATTCCATTGCATCGGATTTATTTCATTTGCATTTTACTTTGTAGTGTCTCGATAACATTAATCATCTCTTCACTAGTTGACTTTCCTACAGTCGAATCAAATTATAAATTAAATTGCGGACTGCTCGACAAAAGGCGCATCTTTTTGCGTATTCGGTTGATTTCGAATGAGCACACTGATCTTTTCATCATTGCATAGGTATATCTGTTATGTATATACGGGGAATATCGGAATACAATAATCACGGGACAGGGACCAGACTCAGTTTACGAATTATAATTTAAGAATTTATACCTTGTCATTAGAATTAGTTCATCATTAATATTGATTACATTATATTACTCATAAAAACATAGGTAAATATAGGTGTTTATATATTATAGAATCGATTTTTTGATTACATTAAAGAAAGTTTTACACACTCAAAGAAAGTTACAAGTTTACAATAATCATAGTTTCTTAACAAAATTTATATTTTTAAAAATGTTTCTGCATTTTAAACATTTGAAATTAATAATAACCGAATTCCTATTTGATATTTTTAACTACTGAATTGTCAAAGCACGAACAAATATAAACTACTCTATTCAGTTATTTATTTCAAATAATTTTGATTTCCTATTTCAGTAATTAAATTTAAAGCACGGCTCGATTTCTTTCAGCAACAATTGTGACTACGATTTACAGACTCTTTTCTCCCCACATTCAGGACAAAACTTGGCCAGAACGGTTGGATATGGAGTTCCGCATTCATGACAAAACTTGGCCCATGCTCCACCACCGCAACTTTCACTGATGGTATTTTTCTGCTGCTGCGGTTTTTCAGGCATTACTGAAGGAGAAATGTCCATCTGGATTCTTCCCTGATCAACAGATGCCGACCGGGGAACACTGCGATGATGTGACTCTAAGGATTTCATTGGGCTGCTGCTGAACAAGTCAATAGATTTACTGCGATCTTCATGTGGATTGCTAAGCTGATGAGGCGTTTTACTGTATCTACTATTCATTGAAGTCGTCGTAGCAGCAGGAAGGTCTCCCAGATTGACGATAGATTCCAGGGCTTCAAATTCTGGGTCATTTACCTCGGATCTGAAAAGTTTACAAAATAAATGCACAAAATTTCAAATCCAGCTATAAATTAATCAAATTATCACGGCACATCAATAAGCAAACAATATGGAAAAAAGTTGAATTGCCAATTCAAGCACATATCTTTAATTTTTATGCATCGCTGGCGTTCTAGATGTCGCAAACGATAGACATCATGTCACATCACGTCACATTACATTGTTTATTCTTGCAAAAGAACACAATGCAAATATCTACGCAGATAGTTTTGCTGGTAAAAATCGTTTTTGCTTTTCATCTTCTTTCTATTCACTTGTCATTTGCTTTCTATTTATGGAATGAGATAGACAGCGACAAAAGACACAAGTTGAAGTCATCTAACCAGCTGAAATGTTATTATTTACAGTTTTTGTGCGAGCCTCTGACTGCTCCACCGTTTTATTCTCTGGTGAACTGAGGTGAAAAAAGCATTATCTTTCCTTTTTCTCATTTTAAATGAATGTTGCATGTTTTCTTCGTTTTTTTCTGCATCTGATTATTTTCCTTTTCTTTCCTCACGATTCCATCATCAACTTTTGTTTACTTTACACAAATTAAATTTGCAGGATTTGAAATTGGTCCCGAGAAAATATGTAGACTTAAATGTAATGACATTCATTCATTTTAAACCTATTCTTCGCATGATGCAAAATTAATGCAGTAAAACGGGAAAATAACATTATGTTGCATTTTCTAAGTGACAATGAGGACGATACAATAAATAGAAACAACAGCCACATGAAACGCCAGGAAAGAATGATGATGACGAAATAAGAAACAACAAGCGGATCTTGTATAAATGGATATCTTTTATTGTCACAGGAAAGAAAGGAATGTAAAAATATGCGCAAACATAAAAACTAGGCTGTAAAAGTAGTATTAATTTTCTTTTTTGTCAAGAAAACTATGCTTAATATATTTATGTAATGTAGACAGCGTGCCAACAATCACATTTGTCATACATTCAATTATGTTGTGATGTGTTCTTTTATAAACTTTTAACATACTTTTTCTTCATGCATAATTTAAAACGTGTGTTCAATATATGGGAATGTAATATTTACTACATGTATTTTGCCCTCGTCTGATGATGAAGATGCCGGTAGTGGTAATGCGATAACGGTGTCACCAGAGTAGAAAATAAATTGACTTAAAAAATCCTGTAGGTACATTTGTCAGAGAAAATCTTTATGGAGGTTTTGATTGTTACAATTACAATACAAATGACATTGCTGAGAGTTGATATCTTTTGAATTCCACGAGTCTGGTACTAATACAACCATAATATATTATTTTGCAATGAATAGTAGAACACGCGTCATTCATAACATCCTATTATATTAGCTTTTCTGAAATAACATATTCAAAGTCAGTTGTCAGTGTATATAAATACATGTTTTATTGTTGTTCGTTTGTTTCATCATTATACAAATGAAAATATGAAACCCTGTTTGCTGTTTATTTTACTACAAA
Source organism: Entomobrya corticalis (assembly GCA_034694325.1). Lineage (NCBI taxonomy): Eukaryota > Metazoa > Arthropoda > Collembola > Entomobryomorpha > Entomobryidae > Entomobrya > Entomobrya corticalis. The sequence goes on along the minus strand of JAQFYG010000335.1, from coordinate 10,726 downwards.
TATTAGGTTTCTGAAGCCTCCTTTTTGTCGACAATATCCCAATGCAGATTATGAAGAATGAAAAAAATTAGCTTAGGAGTATGTAGCTAAAAACATGTTTGCCTTTTAGATTTTTTATGAGTGAGAAAATAATTCAGCATCATTAGCAAAAAGTAGATGGAGTAAATCCGTTTAATTCTTGCTTACTCTTTTGGGTAATCTCTTCTGATTTCTTGCGAATTATGATTGTAACTTTTTTGCGAGGGATGAAGGGTGAATAGTGAACAAGTGAAGAGGATATTATGATGAAAGTTGAATATAGAATTCGAGTGTGTAGGGGTCTTATTGAATCGAAATTATATAGAATTTTTCGGAGTTGAAACATTTTGTAATGGTATTTGATGTCATTTTCTATTCATTATCAAATGAAGTTACCCACGTACTTTCAAAGAAGCCTCTCGAGTCAAGGGATCAGCCGAATTTTAAAAAAATCTGCTAAAGGGAACTCTAGTTTATATCTTTTATCAAAATATGTAAATACAGTTTTGCAATCATATTTATTAATATTTTGAGATATGCATCTTAGTAACAACTTGAAATACTTTCGGCTAATGATTACGATTTTTACTGAAGTACATACAAACATAGGTAGTAGTGGTTAAGTAAAATGTTCAATGACTAAATTATAGAAAACTCTTAGAGAAAGACCTACCTAGACTTAGATACTAGATACCTAGACAAGTTAAGATTATGTTCGCCGATTTATTACGTCTATATTACAATTTTTGAAATATTTTTTTTGTCGAAAGCATCATAAAATTTGAAGTGACTCATGGAAAGTGTCTCAAATTATTTTGTTTTTCTTATCACATCCGCATTTCATTTTAGAAACACGTCACTAAATGCGTAATACATTGCAAAAAAGGAGCAGAATCATTTCGTTTTCGAATTTATTGTACCCTGCAAAGTTGAGAAAAAAGTAAGTACGTCACAATAAAGTGCAACAGCAATAATAATTTGATAAAGAACACGTAAGTATTTTTATAAAGATGTTGACATTTTTTGTCACATCTCGATCACCATTTCATTTCCATAAATCTCTTTACAGAACTGTTTGTTTATAACATGTTCTTATATACAATGCAGCTCAAACTAAAGACAACATATTTAGCATTTTGCAGTCTCCTTATTTAGCATTTAAGCCATTTGAGATCTTTTTGCATGATGATGGAAACAAAAATCTCGGTGGAGGAGTATAAACTACTTTATAATAATTGTAAACCAACTAAACAAATTGAAAAGGAAAGACGTATTTTGAACATGTGTATGCATATCATTTTGATGACGACGCATCTTCCTTTTTTCAGTTTCTCCTTCCCATCTTTTGTCCTCATTGTGTGCTGCTTTTTATCTATTGTGCAATGAAAATGAATTGACAGCAGCCTCAAAGCAGCAGTTAGTTGCACACAAAGTAACAGTAACAATAATATCCCTTGACGGGGCCGTTTATATATCGTTTGCTGCTGTAAATTGCGTAATTAATTTGAAGTACATGTTATATTGCAGATAGTTTTTACATGTTCAAAAGTTGAATTTTTATATAGATGGCTCCCTTATTCCAAAACTTGCAATATTTATGAGTTTCCTGTGTGTGGTATCATTTGTCTTGTTAAAATAGCATTAATTAGTGCTGCTGATGCTACTGTTGTTAGTTAGAAGAACAGGGAAATCGGATTCAAGAAAAAAGAACAATATCCCATTACATTTAGTCGTGTGTGCCTATTCTACTTCAATGGAAACAACTAGAGTAGAGCTTTCATTTTGCTTGTTTGTTTCATTTCAAATTTTCTCTTGGAAGGGAATCTATTTCAATTTCAACTTTTGTTTCAATTGCAGCATAGGGTTTACTCGCTAAAAACTAACAACATAAAACAAAATGCATTTAAAAATAGAAGAAAAAAGGTTTTAAAAAGAGATTAGGTACACAAAATGAAGTGAAACAAAGGCTTATTATTATTTTCACTAAAAAGCATAGAGAGAACGAGTAGAACATGTTGATGTAACCCACGCAAAAGCAGAAATGAAATGGATGAAGAATTGTGCATTTGTTCACTTTCAATAAGGATGATGAACGATAATAGCATATAGTTGATAGTAAAGAATTTTTTCACTTTTCTGCTGCCTGCTCCCGTGTCCTCATGTAAAGTACATAAACAATATAAGTTAAATACGAAAATATATCAAAGAATTGCATACCAAACCAAAGTAAAAGAAAACACTCATTTTTCTTTTCTGCATATTTAAATGGCATTGTTATTTTTTTATTATTCTCCCTTTTCTTTCTTTGAATCATTAAAGAAGGAAGAATAAGAAGTGGAAGAGGGAAATATTAATTTGAGTGGCTTGTTTGTTGCTGGTTTCTAAATGGGATTCTTCTCTCTTGTCTTTTGGTTTCTTCATCACTCGAGTGGAAATGGCACACATGCGGGCGGATGTGCATTCTTTCCGTTTCTCTTTGGAGAACATTAAGTTATACAAATCGACTGATGACTATTTATTGCTAATATCTGTATGCACTTTTTTGTCAAAACTCTCATTATCCTCATCAACCGATCCACTGATTACTGATACAAAAAATACGTGTACTTAAAATATGCATTCATTCATTTCTATTTTAGTGTTCAGTAGTTAATTCTCATTTATATTGGCAAAATAATAGGACATTTCCTTTAACAATTGTTCGTTTTGCTTACAAAATTTTCATTTTATTTATCATCCTTCTTATCATCGTCAGTAGCATATATAAGTATCAGACTACCAGACATGTAATGACTGATGATGAGAGAGGAAAGGGAAAACGCCAATTATGTGTCGAGCACCGAAGCAAATTAGTTGGTTTGTAGGTAGCACAAGTGGTGCTTCTGTTCTTGTACTTGTGACTGATTTTCTGTCTGATTTTCTGTGTTGTTTAAACATTCTCTTTAAAATATTATGAGTAAAATTTTAAATATAAGAAAATAATAAACCATGCAAATTTAGTAATGAAACTTGCGTCGCAAACAATGTAGCATATTTAATTATACTTATTTTTTAATTACGTAATTGTTACGTAACATTATTACACTAAAAATTGACATATGTTTCAAAATCTTTTAGCAGACCCTCACGGGCACCTGCAGACCCCAACATCAATAGGATCCTTTCGCTAGATTCATAATATGTGTATACAAAATTTGGTGGAATTCGGTCCAGCCATTTTCAAGTTACAGCCAATATGCATGGTGATTTGCAGGTTCTTAACGGGCACCTGCAGATCCAAAAACCAATAAGATCCTTTCCCTGGATCCATAATATGTGTATACAAAACTTGGTGGAAATCGATCATGTCATTCTTAAGTTATAGCGAATATGGCCATTTGCAGGTCCTTAATGGGCACCTGCAGACCCCAAAATTAAGGTCCTTCCCCTGGACACATACTATGCGTATAAAAAGTTTGGTGAAAATCGGTCAACCCGTTTTCAAGTTATAGCGCCGACGGCCGGAAGGAAGGAAGGAAGGAGTACAATATTAGTAACTTGCAATACGTCGCAAGTTAATAATGTCGTATGTATTTGGTGTTGCTGGCTTTGGCACATTTTTACAATGTGGCGAAAACTTGCGTGTATTTTATCAATACCGGTGGCACATGAGATGGCAAAAACCGCATCTTTACGTGGTCTATGCATCTATATGATAAGAATATGAATTTCAACAGCTCCGTAAAATTAACCGACAGACACAGCTTCACTTTTTTAAGAAGATTTTTAAAAACTTTGATTTGAGTATGTTTTCAAAAACACTCGTGCTGTTTTTCTGTTTCACTGAAGAACACCCTCAGTGTGCGTCAGTCAGTTGAGTGGCAAGTTTTCCTCTTAAACTTGAAAACGCAATCTTTCTCCCTCGGTGTTTGAAATTTGAATCATCTTCACTCACTTTTTTATGCAAATGTATAATGTTGAATGTATCATTTAACTTGACTGACTGACTTGATGAGCTGGTTCCTACATTAAACTGTCTTGACTTTTTTCGCCAATCTCATTCATTTTTTCTGTAGAAAATCTGTTTACGACACAAGTCAACTGCATGACTGTATCACTGTCAAAAATTTATCCAGTTTAATGTTTTAAGGTTTTGGGTATGGAATATCCAACATTTTTTACAAATGTCATTTCGTTCCTTATCTTACCATTTATATATTTTTCCATTTTATGTTTCTCTGAAAAATGTAGGACATGGCATCATCATGAGAATTGCAAAAGATATCCACGTGAATATGAATCGAATTCGTTCGTCTTCAATAAGTACTACATACTATATATCTTTTACACAATTTATTTTATCCCTTATGAAGATTGAAGATGATGACGTCCTAAAATATGACATGTATGTTTGCAGTTACATGAGAAAGAATAATAAGGCTTCTATCTAAAACTACCTACATGGAAAAAGTAGTAACATGATAAACTTGTGCGATGAGAGTTGCCTGATGTTTTTCTTAATAACAAAACCTACATCACATCAACATCTCTTCAAAATCCTCCTTCTAACAAAATTCACTTGTTTGTTGAGTATTTATTCTGCATCAACGTCATCGTATTTGCATTTGATGCCCATGATGATGAGGATTTAAAATCAGTGAATCTCCTTCTCTCTATCTTGAGTAAAAAGAAGGCTGAAAAAAGCTTGAATCGAAGAAAGAATATCGAAATAAAATTGAGAGACGTAAGATGAAATTCTGCTATTTATAAATAGGTACGTTTCTGTCTATTACTTCCATTCTGAGCAGAGAGGATTTTCAAGAAGTCATAATAACTCACACATGTCATTCAACGAAAAAGTGTTATATTTTTGTATCCCATCTCCTTCGTATTCTATATCATTTCCGATTTCCAACTGCCATTGCAACTTGGTTTGCATGTCAGGCTCAAAGCTAAACTATAAGCAACTGTACGTAAGCAAGCAGCATTGCCAATGGTTCTTGACGAAAGTGTGAAACCACAAAAAACGGCGAACATAGAGCAACAGGAGATGCGAGTGAGAAAAGGAGAGAAGTATAAAAGAAATAGAAATGTCAATATTTTCTTTTTCTTTGAATTCGTTTGTAGTTTGGTAGTTTTGCTTTTTGTGTCTCTATCTTATCAGCTTTGCTTATATGTTCTTGTAAAAATCAGACAGGGAACATCTAAACTAACACGAAGTGCTACATTAGTCACACATTCACAGATTTTCATCTCAATTTTCTTCATGACAAAAAATAAAAAACACATTTCCGGTGTGAGTATTTAAACCCCCTATCGTCATCTTATTTTCATCATCGACAATCATCAATCTCATTTTTTAAAGTGAGAAGAAAAATAATAATTTTTATACTTTTAAAAGATTCTTTATTTAATTTTTATTATGCTTGCCTTGCTGACTTACCTACTGAAAGCTGAATCCGCACTGCTTGTGTTCGACATAGCTCTCGATTTTGCTGTATCACTGGCCCCACTGGTGGCATCAGACTCTTCTTGGGATGACGCAGCTTCTTGATTGTTGTTATTGTTATTACTGTTACTATTATTTCCGTGCTGATTTTCCCCTTTACGCAGAATTTGATCCCAGTAACTGTCATCAATATTGGGTGTCATCATCATTGGCAGTCCACCGCCCATGCCAAAGGGATCCTGTTGTCCCATAGTCTCAGTACGGACGTGACCGTTACCGATTCCCCCTCTGGTTCCTAATCTTCCACCAAGTCCAAGGCCAAATGATCCTCGCCCAAATGGATCCGAATTGTAGTCCAGTGATTGAGTCCTACCCAACTTTGACCTTCCCAGTGCTGGCATATCCGAAGGAACACCAACACTTTCAAACGCTTTCTCCAGTCCCGTACGCCTGCTAGAGCGTTTGCTGGATTTGACTGGAGATGTTTTCAGAAGCTCTTCCAACTGTTTTGCAGCCTTTTCATATGGGTCATAGTCTGGATCTGAAGAAAGCATCGATATCCCTGCAGTGGGACGTGCGTTTTCCATCATCATTTCCATTCCAGATCCACCGCCACCAGATTTCCCATGTTTATGGTGGCTGTCACTCAGATCTAAGGCAGAAGATGACGTTTTTATTCCCTTAGAATAAAAGTTTACAGGTGTAATAATTAGTGGAGAGGTAGCTGTAGGACTTTGACTTAGCGTCGACGTGTTTTCAGTCCCATCCGGCTCTGCTCTCTTTGTCCGGAAAAAGTTTTTGTGCAGACTGGACCTGGACCGGGAATTTCTGGAAAAGTTATTATTGCTCATAAGAATAGACGGAGGTTGGCCATATCCCGAACTAGGAACGTGAGAGTAGCTTTGTCCTGATGAAAGCAGATTGTCAGTGGACTTGGTCATTTTTGGTATATTGCCGGATGTATTAATTCGCATGGGAAGCAGGCTTCCTTGCTGTTGATTAGGATAATGGTGGACGGGGAAACCATACTGATTAAATTGCTGATGTTGTTGCTGTTGATGATGTTGTTGTTGAGCGTAACCTTTCGTCAATAAGTTATTCAGTTTGTTAGCAGCCGCCTGTGAAGCAGTTACACTTGATCTCGCCGGACTCGGAGATGGTCTCCTCAATCCACGTGTGTAATCCCCATAACAAGAGTTCGCAATGGACTCATTTGACTTTTTCAAATTGTTTTTAATCTGATTAAAATACAGATTCGTGGTTCCTTCCGTTCTTCTCAAACCACCAAATAGTTTCATAGCCATGCTCGCAAAATCTTTTCCAGGTGACATGGATCTCAAACTAGTACATGAACTAGATCCTTTCATGGGTCGATATTTTGTTCGGATTTCTTGCCTTTCCATTGCTTCCTCTTTTTCCTTTGGGGTTGGTTGAATCTCATATCTCTTCCGTTCATAGATTTCCTTACAAAACTCAACGTGACGGTCGTATGACTTGATGCCAAAGCTGCGATTACAATAAGGGCATATGTCAGTAGGCGCAATGGGCTTTGCGTAACTGGGCAAATTCTGTGCGTTGTTCATTTCCTCTGAATTGTTCGAGCCAAACTCGGAGGTATCATCGTATGGATACTCATTCTGAGAGTTGGTAGAAGATGAAGGTGGCGGTGGAGGGGCAATTTGAGGTGCTGTTCTTGACGTTGACATATTTCTCTCTCGACTTTGACTCACACTTCTTTCTCTCCTGTTTGATGCTGAACAGGATGTCGAAGAATTGAGAGTACTTCTTGTCGTGCAGCTAGTTCCACGCAAACTAGTTCTGCTTCTGGAACCTCTGGAAAATCCAAACCGATTGTCAGTCAAAGCGTCGAAAGTTGGCGGGGGTGGTATGAAATCCTCCAATTTTGTTCCTTTCTTTCGTTTTTCGGAAATGTCAAATGTGCCGCGCTCAGGTTTATATGGACTTTTGATGTTGACCTTTGTACACACCTTTGCGTGACGTTCTAAGGCCTCTGGACTAAATGTCCGGTTACAGACTATGCACGGCAGCAAAATTTGGATTACAGTTTGACTGTCCTCCTCATCTTCAATTTTTCCATTAGAATTGCTGCTATTCTTTCGACTGACTGCTGGCCGGTTCTCATTTGATAAGTCTGTTGACAATGAGTCATTGTTGTTCACGTTATGATTATTATTGTTCATCATGTTATTTTCGTCGTTGTAGTTGTTTTGCATCTGATTGTCTTGTGATTGTTGTGAAGACCTCCTTCTTTCTCCACTACCACCACCTGTTAACCCTGAAGAAGATGAAAGCAGATCCACAGGGCACATTGGATGGTTACTATTGTTTATTGCACTAAAACTTCGTTCTGGTGATGCACTACTTCTCGCACTTGAAAGTCTTTCTCGAAGCGACGAGGAGAAACTAGTTGAAATAGGCATTCGCCAAGCTGGAAGCTCAGACGATCTTGAGGTGTCGACACTACTATTGGCAGCTGTGGTACTTGTCATACTGGTGTTTTCAGAGGTGTCCATACACACGGAATCCATCATCATCGCATCACCACAAAACTTTTAAAACTGCCATATAAAAGGTATCACCACCTCCTGTAAAAAAACCAAGATAAAAATCGAACATTAAAAAGTAAATAAAAATTGAGCAGTTAAATTCAATATCAAACAAGTAACAATATAAGCACGACAGCAGTAGCACCACCCCAAGTTCAAAAGTTCAACGCTCGAAAAAATCAAATCTTTCAAATCTTGTTTATATAATAAACTTAAATTATTGGTATTACGTTTTTATCAAAAAACCAATCACGTTGTAAGTATGCCTTTAAAAAAATATATATTTATACTGGTAGCTGTGTAATCGTATCCGTTTAAAAAGATGATTATTATGATTGTTTTTCCTTGTATGTCAGTAAAAAAATTATTTTCATGTATAAGAACATTTTGATAGCTCCAGGATATTATTATAAAGCTTTTGCCGTTTTCGTTCAAAGTATGAATGATCAAGTTTATTGCGATGATGCAATCAATCACACAAAAAGCTTTAGTTAAGTAACAAAATAAAATGACGCATGTCGGTCTGTGTCTCAGTGAAAATATTAAATGGGAAAGCCTTATTGGCAGATATCATGTGTTTTCATCACTATTCTACCGCTAACTAAACTCTTCTCCTGCAAAATCCTAAACTGGTTTTAACAATGTAACGACTGTATCATATAGAATATGATGATTCATTATTTATTACGAAACGAGACAAAAAACGTTAAGAAAAACTGCTTGCATGCCTATTCTTTATTTAGTCAACAGAGCATAATATTGTAAATGTCCTGCGGTGCTTCTTGCAACGAATTCGCAATCGTAACCTCACGTGAATCCTAGTAGTTTTTTCTCATTTAAACTTTAGAATTCCCTTGTTGCTTTTCTTTTATCTGAATGCAGCTTACACAACTTTTTTCTAATACATACATATAATTTCTTAATTCCAAATTCTCCTGCCCACGCTTTAATCAACAAACTAGACAAAGATCTCTTCGTTCTTAGAGAAGCAGCGAACACATCTGTAATTCATCAGCAAACTATTTCAGAGATGGAGAAGGACAAGGAGAAAAACACTAGAGAACTCCTCCCAACAATGCAATCAAAATCGTACACAGTCAGCCAGCACAACCTTCCTTATCATCCTAACCTAACCTACCATTCATTATTACTGCATTCCATTTCCATGCTGCTACACCATTTTGTACACAATCATTAATAATTTTGAATTGAATTATTACAGAGATGTTTTATCTCATAATAATAATGTCTCTGCATTCAATATGGAATGATAGAAAATACAAACGATGAAAGCGGGCAAACATTGTATATATTTGTCAGTCTACCATGTTAACTTTGAACTAAATTGACAGTCGACGAGACAAAATAATTTTTAAAAGATTATTATCGTTGTAACATGCATATCGTATAACAATGGTGAACAATGCATAATGTAAAACAAACAATGACATCTTTTTAGTTGGTGTCGCTGCTGATGAACCATAAATATATTCTTTTTATTCTTATGGTCCTATGCGGTGTCTAACGATTGATCTCTTTGTTACGATTGTTGCAAGCCTACAGAAAACAATTGGCTCTAGTTTATGAATGCAGCTGACGACCAGCTAGGAGTACGACTTGATTATTTTTCATATTGTTGCAATGGAATAAGAATGATCAGATTGGCTATCAAATATTTGCCGTAAGAAAAAAACATTATAAGCTAGTTGCAAAAATTCTACAGAGGAGGAGGATGCAAACAACAAACTTTTTATGATGGCGAACGGGTCAACAAACGTCGCGTTGGTTTAGAGTGCTGTTAGTCAGACGTAGTGTATATATCACACCAAAATGGAATGACCCGTTGATCATGACAGCATCATGTTGGTTGACGATACCCTAATAATCTTTTCATTTTTGACAGAACATTGCCATTGTTGCATTGCAGGCACAATGCAAATTCACAACTCTGACTGTTATGCGTGTGCAATACTACGGTAAAACACAAGAAAATCTTGTAAAACTGCCAAAAAATTATTAAAATGGCTTGCTGCACTGCACTCGGTCGCTCTCCTCATATTATTATTGTCATGTCAAGCAATTCCATTCGGGGAGATGGACTGTGGTAAAATACGTGCATATTATTCACATAAACCACAAAACCTATACTTTACTCGTAAAAATAACACAAAAATTTTCTTCGTTTTCAATGCTGGTATAGTTTTTTATATTTTAATTTGTGACAAGTCACAACAAACGTCAGAACAACCTCCCAATTCATTCCCGACAAGTAGTAAAAAGTCGTTACTCATTCTTGATGATGATGATAATATGCATGTAATTGTAATTGAATGAAAATGAATGGGTGGTGTAGTGAGTGAACAGTAATCACAAAAGTTCTACCCCTTTACCACCACAACAGCAGCAGCAAGATTAGATTTATTCACTTTTTGACATTTCACTAGATTTATAACGTATCAAATTTAAATGCATAGATTTTCATGCAATACAAACATCTTCCCCGTCATCATAATAACCAGAATCAAAGCCTCGAGTAAAAATGCCGGTGTCTTAAATAACGCATAAACTGATGCTTGCTGCCTTGAAATTGAAACGCTTCTTATAAAAATATGCGTATCAGGTTGCCCCACCTGTTGTGCTCCATTTGGTGACCCTGCGTGAGTACCAACAGCAAAGTGTGATCTTTTAACAAGTGGCGGAGAATGCATTGCTC
>JAQFYG010000334.1:0-34411 GCA_034694325.1 Entomobrya corticalis | reverse complement strand
AAGTGAGAAAAAAGAAGTGGCGGGAGAAGAAAAATTGTGATTGGTCGAGATCAGAAAGGGGCATGTGCTTAAAAATTCAAATTTCTGACGTTGACCTAAAGTGGTGTGTGTCTACAGTCAATAGTTGTGCGTGCACTTGTTTAGGAATATATACAGGTATATGCAGTCATGATAAGATTTGGGTAAAAGCATGATAAACTCTGTAATGATTTGTATTGCCTGTTGTCTGTTTGCTGTCTCGTTTGTTCCGTTAGATTCCTCGTTTACTCTAATAGCAATAAAGTAATTCATTTTATAACGCTCTTCATAAACGCTCTATATAAAAGTTTTTACCTGTCAAAAGTGTTGTAGTATTAGGAAGCGAGATAGCAAGTAGGGGAAAAAGTTTTTGCTTCACCACTATTGCTGATGATGATGTATGATCCTATCAACGTAATGCATTAATTTACTCCTATTGTTCTACCTACCCCGCTGCTGATGCCGTAATAAAACATCCCATTTCAATCAATATGAATTGTATGGATCTATTTTTGGTTGTTCTAATAACCATAATAATAATAATAATAATAATAATATTCATCATTGTGTATTGATATAACTGTCTGAAAAGTCAGAATGGAGGGTGGGGCTCGCCAAAAAAATAACAGTAGGCACATAAAATTCAGTATTAAATAGCATCGTCGGACAGAATCAGCCACGAAGAACCCATCGCATTGATGATTTTAACTGTATACATATTGTGGTTTGTTTACTTTTGTATAGCGTGATGATAGAAGAAATGCATATTATTCAGGTCAACCTATTTGAAAAGAAGCAGAGAAAATATAATATTGTTACAATGCCAAAGCTATAAATGCGACCACATGCGAGTTGCGCATGAAAACCCACCAACGAAAAAAAATCTTTAGCTTTGCATGTTTTTTTTTTGCGTTGCGGATTATGTTATGTTTGTTGATGTTATTGTTTTGACTGAATTGAGACTGTGGTTCTAATACAAATTGTCTTAAAAGTGGGTTGGCAGTTACATATTTATAGCATGCACTTGTTCCATTGCAATTTACTTATTCGAGTGTATGTTCATGTTAAGAAAAGCAGTAATATTAATCAATGAAATGGCATACATATTATTACGTTTCTAGTTTTTTTCCAAAACGCAAGCGCATTAATAATTCCTGCCTCTATCTTTATTTACGATGACACTATCAGAGAGAGAAAAGAAGGAAAATATAAATCAGTAAACCGGGTTTCTGGGACAAACTAATATTTTTTCAATAATGCAAAACTTTACTGGATACAACCGAACAAACAGTAGAAGATTATATAGAATAATATAAATGCTAATGCATTATTAAATTTCATTGACACGCTCTTCTATTTTTCATGTCCCGCCATGTCATCATCGTTGACGTACCTATTTAGTATACCTCACAGCATAATGGAACAGTGCGTGTGGAGAATGTATATTTAATGATTTTTATCTTTTTATTGAAGAAAGTGACAGCGAAGGTGTAGGTGCCGACATGTAACCCATGAATAAAAAATGAGTTATTGTTTTCGTCCCTGATACCACTCATGTCGAGATGTTGTCTTCTCAAAGAAGACATTGAAAAAGAAATTACCTGGAAGATGTAAAGAACAAACATCTTGGACGGTTATTTCTATATAATCTTAACATTATATAAAAAACGTACAGCTTCATTTGCATGGTTTTCGCATTATGCATGTTCCCCATCATTGAAAATTGTCGTTTGATGTGTCGTGTGTGCGGTTTTGTGATTTATGTGGGTTGTAAACTCTGGCGACACAGAGAGAAAGATTGAACTAGGGAGAAACAGAAAACTTTGAGGAAACCCATACAACTTCTTCAACCAGCGTTATAGCAATCAATGGCAGTAGGAAATGGAATGTTTGAATGTGATCATCGGTGTTTTAGGTGCTGCTATACCGCTGCTGGTACTTCGCCAGCATGTTTATGGTTACTCTCTCCTGCCATTATTACCACAACGTTCTCCCATTATGCTGCAGAAGGCATTTACCATTAACCAAAATGGAAATAAAGTAGATTTTTGGTTTTTCTCTATTCTACGAACTCCTGTGGTCCTATACTCACTTTTAATGCTGTATTCCCACATATAGTACTAATGAAATTTAATATTAATGTACACAGTGCAAAAACACTTATGTCCCTCCATTCCACACGTAATAACATTATTGCCGAAATAAGAGTATTTAGAAACAGAAATGTTTTCCTCCATCAAAATTGAATATTATTCCATTCGTAGTGTTGGCTCTTCTGCGATACATCAAGCTAGTATACTGCTACTAGTGGGTGACATAAGAACTTATTTTCAAAACTCATTACTACTTTTTAGCTACTGCGAGATGTCGTCTATGTCAATAAAAGAATATGCATTATTAAAATGGAAAGGTGTATGTCATAAAAACCTTGTTCCGTTTTAATAGGATTGAATATGCACTTATAACCTACTCCTTATAAGTAGGATATATACGTAGGTACTTTTGTTTTGTTTATGACTGAATCGAGCCCGACCAGTTGTTATGGACGTGCCTGAAGCAAGCATACGGCTCTTTGTGCCCTGTGGTAGCGTGTCGAGCTATAGTAAAATGAATACAGCTTGCTTTTCCGGATATCGTATATACTAGTACCTACGTACTTTCTCCTAAAAAGGTGAATATAATAATAATGCAAGTTCACAATAGTGGTAGGCACACCGAAACATACCGACCGAGCATGTATGCAATGCAAACTAGAGTTTGGAAGAAACATGCGCTGGAAAAAGGAGGAATATGGGTTGAGCGTATTTCCCATACATGAATCACACTCAATTCACTAGATTTTTTGCTTCCAGCCTTTATGTACGTACATTGTACGTACCCGTTCTTTTAAGATGCTTGTATTTCGTATAACAAGTGTACACACTTAGAGCTTTACCATTTGTTGGGAAAAGGGAAAGTATTGGCGATGATGATGATGATTGCGATGATGTTCCAGACCACGATGCGTTTTCACAAAATAAGATTCTCGGGAAACCCTTCTTCTCTTCCCAGCAGAAGAAGTAGATTCGAAAGCTGCAAGTTTTTTGATACTCTTTCATGTTACAAATTCTGAGCACATTTCCTTTGCTAACATGTTTGTTGATGTGCATAGTAGTAGCACTGCTTAGCTGGCAAAGTATGTGTATTCTCGCATAAAGGTCGTCGCACTTAAATGCACAGTAACAGCTTTCGGAAACTTCGTTCTCTTCCAAAGGAACTGAAAAGAGCAAAGGAAAAACGGATTTTCAGAAAATGGTAGTAGAAGTAATAGTAATATCATATTATCATAATATGAATGTATGCCTAAAAGCAATGGGAAAAGATCAGTGTTGGTGATGGTATTCAGTGTAATAGCAGTGGAGTAATATCTAGAGTAAATACATTATTCTACCTTTTTTGGTTTTTCAGTCTCTTCCTCATTTCCCATACATTTAAACGTACAAACCAGCAAAACAAGAAGAGAAAATGAGAGACAGTTACTTCTAATACAGACAGCTTTATATTCTCCTCCACTTGCTCTCAGAGTACTACGCATATTTATAAACAACCATTCAGTTCTGTGGAAGTAGCAGTGTGGTATCAGTGTTTTGTGTGCTATGTGTGTAGGCAGCTCAGGGAAAGAGACAGAACCAGAGGAGAAAGTTGGCAGTGAAAAGTTTCGCACACGATATTTGGTCGTGGACATTTTTCTGCTTGATGAAGCGGCAGAAGTAAGAAGAAAAAAGAAAATACATAGCTATACACGAGTGTGTGTTTGTTCCAGTCATTTTATTACTGTTACGGGTTATGCTGGTGCTGTTGTCCTAGTCTTTTTTGCTTGATTCTCTTGCTTTCTTTTGTTGGATACGTCAAATGTGAAAGACACGAGACGAGAAAGATACGACAAAAATACTGAAAAAATCAGCGTCGGTTTATTGTTCTATTTGTGCTCAGAATGATCATTTACAGAAAATTCTACAAAGAGTAAATAAACATGAATTGTTTATTAAAGCTATGTGCTTGACAATTGTATAAAAAGCTACCAAATTCGCAGAACAGCGGTGCTTTTGGCGTGTTGTCTTCTGTGTAACAAGCGTATATACACTAAGTAATCTCCCTTTTATTTCTAGCAACGTTTCATTTTGTTTTTGTTCAATGTTCATCTAATCATCGGCGTCAGCAGCAGCTGTACTATAACATGCAAAACTGTGTGTCGGTTTCAGTTATTCATACCTGCGCTTTCTACTGCCACAGCTGGTTTGATAATACTGTTTTTACTGTTTGCACACATCGGGGAAATGAGGCAGAGCCTTCATTATAGAAAGGATCAAACAGGAACAGAAGAAGCAAAAATATAGATGAAGAGGAAAATGATATCATTTACTGTTGATAAAAATAAAGAAATAAAAAGAAAGCAATTTTCTTCCTGAAAAAGGAGATCACTATTTGCCATTATTACCAAATTACCTTTTCTTTTGAATGAGAAGTGGGGAAAATAAAATGTGAATGAGATAAGCAGATATTCTTTTCTTGGTTTCATTGGCTTGAAGTAGAAGGATTAAGCCATTCGAAATGGTGACATAAAAACAAACACAAAGCCATTTTTTCCAATAAGTTGGGTTTTATTAACTTCGGTATAAAACTGAATGCGAGATATTTTTACCATCTGCTTTTAATTTTTGTTTTTCTTTGAGGATGTAAGAGCTGAGAATATTAAAGCCTGCCGGCAGAGGATTCGGAATATAGTATAAGATAAATATTTCGGGTTAATATCGCACAAGAGTGTGCTTCTTGTTTCGTTGCAAACTGTTCTTTTGAGAGATGCTCTTCAACTTTTAAATGAAAGCAGTTTCAGAAAGTTAAATAGAGATAAATAGAGAGAAAAGTACAACATTAGATTTTAAGCAAGGCTTGTATATAACTTGTGTCCTTTGTGTCATTGAAGAAAAAATGTTTTTTTGTTGTTCTGCTGCTAGTATTGTCAGACGAAAGTTTCGCCCATAAAAAGTAAACGAAAGAGTGGAAGAAGAAAAAAGAAAGTTTTTGTTGTTTTCTGGCACTGGCATCATATTGGCCAAATAGCAGCAGTCAGATTCATAACACCGTGAGAATAAACCCAAACGCAAGTCGTGTTCTTTTAGAGAAGAATTGAGCCGGACTAACAACGCGGTTGTATAGAGGTTTATAGTTTACAGCACAAATGTGAATAGTGTTCTTCTTATGCGCATCTGCTTGTTGTTCAAAAAAGTGAAAGCAGAGCGGTGAAACCCGTCGTGTGTGTGTATCTCATCTCATCTTTTCCTTTCTTGCTTGTTGTTTCAACTTGTTTCTCATAGATTCAGTTTTAGTCACGCAATGGTCCAACCAACAACACAAAAATAACAGACGGAATAACCCAGCATAGTTAGCTTGGAAATTGCTTTGGGGCATGGGGTCCTGTTCTCAAGAAGAGGAGAAATGGTGTGAAATTGGATACTTTGCAATTGTACAAATGTACTAGAACAATTGTCATTCTACTCAGTAGGCATCTGCATGAATGTACGTGACAGTGACAGCTCACTTTTCAGAATGTTCTGAAAGAAAGAAAGTAAGCGTTGGTGGACAGGGAGTTTTGGAACAATTGACACGAAATTAGAAATAGATACACTACCATACACTTAGAAATACGGCCAAGTGATAAGATAGAATAACAGAGAAAAACGATAAAAATGAATATTTTATTTTACATGGGACAGAATGACAAGGACAGAAGAAAATATTAACAATAAGTGGATTCGTGATTGGTTTGAGTTGTATTCTGTGTGAAGTAGTCCGGAGATGGAACACGGAAGTACATAGCTTTCGCCATTGAAACTGGTTGAATGGTACATTAAGTTCAAGGGAAATGAACAGGAAACAAAAAAGAAACACAACGAAAATTATTTTTAACGATTTAAATGTCAGAAACACAAGAAACTCAGTCGATTTTGTTGTATAGAGCATATAGAGCTAAGGTTGTTAAATCGTGTTATTATTACAGTCGTACATATTTAAAACATTGCTTAAGGGAAATGCTTAAGGTAGACAAGAGGTATTTAAGAGAAAAATAGCCCATGCTAAACTTACATTGCATAGCAAACTCTGAAAGGTCCGACACCTTTTTATTGAAGCTGTATATTTTTTAGTATTCTCTGTTGTTTAAGAAGAATATAGTGTACAGTACATCACTTTAAATAAACAACAGAAAACAAGCATTTACTGTGTTTGTACATAGGATTGAATTAAATACTATTATAGCCCTGCAGCAACAGTTGTTGATGTTGGAGAGAAAATTACATTGACATATTTTATTGACTCATTGACTGTGGTAGGGAAATCACGTTCATTCTACATTAGTTGCGCTTTACATGCCACAAAAAATAAGCGACTTGTTATGAAATAAAGGCCATGTATATGAATAAGTAAGTAGAAAAATAAAGTACTTGATGTTGATAACTAACCTACACACGTATGGTATATTATAGTAAGTGCATCGATCTTCCTTATGTGTACATTGAGCGAAAGCAATACCAATTGTGCATGCGATACGGCATGTTTCCTTGCATTAATGCCCTGTGAACACAGTCAAAAACAAAATCAGTATGAAAAACAAGACCGAGAAAGGAGAAAAAGAAGAAAGCATGGTTTGGGTTTCAGTCTCATCCAATATTTGCTGTCAGTTGTAATAGTTCTTTCGTTGATAATACTGGGCAGCTATGGCTAATTAATTAAATTAAATGTTGTTAATCGTATTTCCGTTTAACAGGGAAAGTAAATAATAAATAGATGGGGAAATTGTAGGCTATACTGTTGACTTAAACCAGAAACGTGAAAAACAACTTGTCAGTGATGAGATACAGAATTTATTTGCTGAAAGACAAAAATCAGACATGATCTTTATTTACAACATCAACGGTTCTATTTAGTGAAAGTTTTTTTTAAACCGTGCTTTATATGTGTTGGTATTCGGTACGTTAGTATAAAATAATTAGCTGTCTGCTTCTTGGAATAGCCATACGAAATAAAGTTCAAAATGTTGAAATGAATAAAAGAATATAGTTTTGCAATAGGATATATATAGTGTCTCTTGTGAGGAAATTTCCTGAAAGTAAATGGAAAGGTCGGGAGACGGACGTAAGCTTTAGGATATACCAGATTTTTTCACCGGAAATCACTGACAGGATGAGAGATATTGTGTTTATGTTTTTTCTTGTCAGCTACGTTCCTGTTAAAATAACAAATATTGCAAAAATGAAATGCATAAAAAACTTTGAAATGTGGTATATTTGTATAAAGCGAAATATTCAATATTGTATAGAAAATTGCTTGCTTTTATATTTGAATCCTGAATTTGTTCGTCTTTTAGACATCCTGTCATTCTGCTTGCTTAAACAATTTGAAATGTTGATGAGCTCATAGCGAAACTTCTGCAATACGTTGGCAGTCCATATTTGGAATTGCTTGTGTCTGACCGACAAGGCTCTGGATTTCTGACAGCAAGCAATATAAGAAAATTTATGTGTACAGGAAAGGATTAAGCAGCAAAAAAGAATTTCTAAAAAGGTAGCGTAATTTAGTACAGAAGAAGTTTTTGTCTTCGTAAACTTTTTGCGCTAAAATGTATTTTTCATGGAGAAAGTTCTTTGCTGAGCTGTAAGTACAAGGTATGGTCACGGAATGGAGATGGTGATACAATCTCCAACATGGAGCTTTCCTTGGCAAGTTTTTTTGAATTTTAAAATATATATATAGCGTTATAAGATGGCGGTGATGAATTGAGAAAACTTTCTTCTTTCTTAAGTTTTCTTAATATATTTTCAAAAACATAAATTGAATTGATTTAATCTGTTGTACATCATCTTGGCATTATTTTAAGTTGACGTTATAAGCAATGGTCATTAAAATAAAACTCACAGTTTTACCTGAAACTAGATTTCACGGAATTCTCCTCTATTTGCCTACTGTCTACAAATATTTTCCAACTTTATTCTATGTAGTAAAATATTATCCTTTCTGCTATTCTAAAAGCTTTTGTGCACATTGTCATTTGCCGTTGTCAAATTTTCCAAAACAATAGCCAAAAAGTCAGAGGAAACTTGAGTGTTAATTGTTACTTCCGGTGAAGTATATTAAGCTTTACATGCAGACTAGGTATATGCTATTTCAAATAACATAGACTTCTTCATGCTAATTCTATGCATAATGTTTTATTCATGTCTCTACCTACCAGTGATGATATCATGCATGATACACATTTTCCTTTCTTCAAATGAATAAGCATGCACCCCTCTGCATGTTTTTATTATCGTCACTCTTTCTCTGTACTAAGCAGACAAAGCACAAATACGTCGGACAGGATATTATAATTTGAGCATCATATCATTTTTGCCAGTGTGGTTCAGCCAGAAATACACAGTCACGACTAAAAGTACAATGTTTAAATGTTAAAAGAGTTAAAATTAGGAATGTTCTCATTCTCTGAAACATCCGTTCAGCAGAAAGTAAGTTTTTCGAGTTCGTGATGAACACGGTGTGTCGTCTCGTCCTTGTTCATTTTCGCCAATAAAGTTTGGTGTTCCCTCCTTTTCTATAGTTAGCATGTACCGTCCTAACGAAAGAACAAAATATGACGCAGTTGGGCTTTTTGTGTTAGTGGTCGGTAGGTAACTTTCAACGTTTTTAGCTTACTAAATGACTAGATAGGCGTGTAATATAGAGAGAAACAGAAGCATCGAGATCGAGACAGACCAGCTCGCTAAAAAGTTTATACGGTGAACTTAAGCGAACATGATTGCAAAAGATGTATGACTTTGCTCTCAGTCTCGGTCGCCATTCACAAGTTCAATGTTGAATTTACTGACAAGAGCAGGCAAATCTCCATACATAATATATATAATACATATTATTTAAATATTAAAATCTCAAAAATATATTCTTTTTTGATGATGATATGGAAAGGCTGATGTATGCGAAAGCTGAAAATGTACTGGTTAGTTTACCTAAGTGGTGCAGTTCCAATCTCATTTAGATTCTCAACTTATTTTTGGTCGCGTTCCAAATTTCTAAAAAACGTATTCACTTTTTAACTACCATGCTCACATTATGCACTTCCTTTGTATCCCAAAAGACTTATTTTTGTGCCTGTACAGATTTTTACTCTACTGTCTGCTGTGTTAATCATGAAAATAGTGTGCCGTAAAGTCATTAAAAGTAAATTAAAATTATCATCTTTTCCTAACAGAAAAGCACACGCTCAAATTAGCATTACTGAAAAATGGATGGGCAAACAGAAATAATGTGTTTACCTTTTTGGTTAATAGTCTACTTTAAAAAAGCCATTTAAAAAGTTGCTTAAAAATTGAACATATTATTATTATAAATTTTTGTCGCATGCTCATCACCAGCTGCATTAGAGCGTAACAAATTTCTTAAAAGCAAAAACTTACACAAATAGTAAACTGTCGACTATCTTCTTAAGTACATAATGGGATGAAAAAATGACTATGTAGAAGTGTTTGAAAGCTGGTTATCGTAATATAAATAAATATTTTGCCTACAAATTGCTTTATTAGAAATATTGATATTTTACAAGTAGAACTATTTAAAAGAAGGGAAAATCAGTTTTGAACACATAATTTGAAGGGAATTTTGTTAATCTAGAGCATTATGTTTGCACGACACGCTAAAATGAAAGTAATGTCATATAAACAAGAAAATTTAAATAGTTCTAAAGGCCATCATATTCACTATTGACTTATGCAGAAGTTATTACAAAATACAGCTAGTAGAAGTAGATGACAAGCACATTCTGTGAAGATTTTTTCGCAGTAAATGCTGAAATTCACATTTTACCAGCCAGGTGTAACTTTACATGTACTGTAAAAAATTTCAATTTATATTATACGGTATCAAAACATAAAACGACTGCATCCACAAACCGTTGAATTTAAATCTATAACCGAACCAAGAAAATGACTAATTTTCAGCACACCTTCCTTTTTACTTGAAGTTAACGGCTCATCAACAGCCCAATTAACTTTGACCATGACATTTTCCTGCCCACCTTCACATTTAGAATCTCTCTTGACTAAAATATATCAATGCATTTAGGTAATCTAGAAGCTCATTAGCTAACTATTATCTCAGTAAATGCCTGCATTTAACGACATCAGCATCAACTACCAGAAACAAAACCTAGCATCAATATAACATGAGCACTTTCATTACAGCTACATATAGAATTATTTTTACCCAATAACATGTCTTTTCATGTATGCCATTCCCCGTAGTTGTCGCTCGACAACTTGTTTCGGCTAGTTGATTGAAGTAATCATCATTCATGTTAAGTCAATGTAAATGTAAGCTGAACCTTTCCTCACAGACGAAGCAAACATTTCCTCATATAATAATAATATCGTCATTTCATTATATTCCTCCATTCTCATAATGCCTTTTACGCGAGTCTGTTATCATTATTTGAGCGTAATGACGACAAGACAGGAGGAACAGTAAATAGTTTCTAAAGCTGTACATGATATTTCTGGGAAACTCCACTGTAGTAGTTACTAATGGCTTTCTTCTCCTTCTACATGTTTACAAATGTATGGATTTCCACTTTGTTAATATTATTATTATTATTATGACATTAGGAACAACTGGCAGAGAAACCAACTAGCGGCACTTTCGATGAATGGCCATGAAAAAATAATGTACTATTTTACAGAGATAATTTAGTAGGCAATAGAGAAAGAGCAAGGCGTGTGTATTGGCGAGTAGAACCTGAGGTGATAAAGGAAGGTAGCGAGCGAGTAAATTGTTCGCTGTTGTCTTTTCCGCTAGCAGTCCATAAAAATGCTCTAATATTTGCTTAGACAGTTTTAGGCGTGTAGATGGATGGTGATGGTGTGGTGACGACGGTAATGACAAGAGTGGTATATAGTAAAAGTGATAAAAAATAAACTGCCTGTGAGTGATTGAAGTGATGGGTAAAAGCAAAGTGCAAGGTTAATAAGGCTCCATTTACTCCCTCCCTCGCTCTTTCCTCTTCATCATCATCAGTCTTCCTTTTCTTTCAGACTTTTTATCAAGGTTATTTTTTTCTTGTTGGATGGAGTGTTTAGTGTTGAGAGTAAAGATAGGTAGTAGTAGTGGTAGCGGACCGGTGATTTTTGACAATGGAAGAGAGAACTCTGTTAGCTGCGAAACTTATAATAAATTAGTATGCATACTATTTTTTCATGGAATGCTTTCTCCATAATATAGAAAGTGCTCATTTTCTTTTATCTTGAAAAGACAATAAATTGGGCTGGTCTCGGTATTTTGTGATGTGGTGTTTTTATTACACTGAAGTCATTATTAGTATCTGAGTTTTTATGTGTAGAAAAGTCAATTTTTTCCTTCCTTCAAGTCAAGAGTTCAAGGGAAAACGGAAGAAAATGAAGGTTTTGTTCCGACTTTTGATGAGATTGAACATTGTATGAGTTGAGTTGGAGATGTGAAGTCAAATGAAAAGGCAAACACAATAGATGCTTTATTACTCGAGGATGAAAGATATGTTCTTGATGAAGACAACATTATATTGTTTCTGGTAATAATGGTTTTTTACGCAGCAAAATGGACTCTACACACATCAAACAACAGAAATAGTAATTCTACCACTATAACAAATCCAAGTCAATATAATGCGTGTGTGTTGATGTGAAAGCAGTTTAGTGGCCGTTGTGTGATGGTCCTTTTCATTTTAGCAGGATTGAGTGAGCATCCAGTAGAATAAGCTTGTCATGTGGCATGGTGGCTGTGGTACTAGTGGTAATGGAAAGGCTTTGAATGTCGCATTATCTTGATAAATTGGAGTTTCCTCTCTCGGAGCGGGACCAAGGCATCGTCATCGTTAACATCATCAACCAGAGTAGTAGTGTGTTTGCTTATTATTAGTACCGACACAGCAATAAGCAAGTGCTACAGAATGGCTTATTCTGTAATAAAATACAAACCAACGAACCAATTTCTCTCGACTTTACCTATATTGCATTCATGAATATTATATAGTGAAAATCTCCGCTTGACGATCTATGTAAATATATATAAATACACACACATGTGTCATTTATAGGGCTTCATGGTCACGTAACAATTTTCTGGCAGCAAGGAATGCATGCTCTTGATATTACCGAATATTATGGCAAAAAATTTCTACGTCACCAGAATTAATTTCATTTTCCTGTTCGTATGCATCTATTGACTGAAACCAACTAACGATCAAAGTCTAATCTAAAAGCAACCAGAAAAGCCATCGGAAATATTTTATCGTAGAGTCCAGTACATAGTGAGCATCATATGCATGCAGTCAATAACAGTATATAATGGTGAAGAAATTGCAACTGGTTACATCAAACAAGTTAATATCTTATACAGGAGTCATATCATCCGCCTTTATCGCGATGACTTTGAAAATGCCCATGCATGTGACTGCGTTTTTGTATGGGTAAAACAGCCTTATTTCTCTAGTTCTCTTCTGGCATGGCTGTTTCTTGTTATAACTTTTTCTTGTCATTATCATCACACTCGGTCTTCTTCCATGTATATCGTCGTTATAATAATTCCTAATCTTTCTGCTCATATTAGTATTTTACCCTACTGCGTTGTACCTACAAATATTCTTGTGATGACCTTATTCCCTTGATGACGACGACGATGGTCATATGAGCATAATAATAATGGTAATAATAATAACAATCGCAATAATGTTCGCCATTATTACTACTTTTCCTCTGGCCATGCACAATTTACTAGATGTATGTAATCTGGCTAGTTTTTGCACTAATAAAAATGAGTGTTATATATATTTTCATGCTATTATTACTACTTTTTTGTTAGTGGCACCGCACGACCGTGGTCTTGATCAAGCTCAGTTATCTGCTCGCGTAGATACTACGTGGCTTCGGTTTGAGTGGTGGTGAAAAGGGCAAGGATATATTAAATCCTTCTATTATTATCAACTAGATATACCTAACTAACAAGTCGCATAAAATTGCAGTATACACACACGACGAAGCATAAAGCAGAAGAAAAGGAAGAAAAAATGTACTTGCTACTTTGTGTGTGTGGTCGGTGATTCATCCATGTGTGATGATATAACAATGGCTACTTAATAATATGTTGTCATCTATGAAAACAGTCGGACTACGAGTCACTACTGCTACTAGAGAAAGAATTCTTACATAAACTATTTACTATTTGCCCACTCCATAAGCTAAAAAAAGTATTAAGCCGCTATGTGACGGTATTCTATCGTGACATCGCATAATAGGCTGTACATTTTATAGATAGATTTCGGTGAAAAGGAATGAAAAGGAATAATTCCAAAGCATAGAAAAAAGGGGGTTTCATTATGTGTAAATATGTAAGAATTATATAAACTTCTCCATTTCTTTTTAGTCCCAAGTAGGTACATACGCATGTATATCATCATGTGTAATAAAGTGTAATACTGAGAGACGTATAACGATATGATGATGAGGATGATATTGAACTCGAGCAGAGGAGAAAGTCAAGTCAAGGAAAATCTAAAATTACTTGGTTCGTGTGGAATTGTATGGAAGCAGAAGGCACACAAATAATAGTTACATATAACGATATCCGTTGACTTTACCTCATTTCATCTCCTTTTACTTTGTGAGCTCTTCACCGTGAAAATTGCGAGTTTTTTTGAGAGATGAAGAATACCTATATGTACTATAATACGGGCTTGAGTAAAGAAAGAAGATCATCATGAGAGATAGGGAAAAGATGAGCCGACGAGGTTAAAATATATTAGTATACGCATATACATATATTGTTTGCTTGTGGGAAAATTGAAGTTTAGTTGGTGGATGATGGTGGACGGACTACGGAGTGGATAAGGCTAAGGCTTAATAATACTGAAAGAAGTTCTGATCCTTTCCTAGCATACATAAAGGCATGCGTTTTGTGCGGTGTTGTTGACGGTGGGCGATAAGGAGGACGGGATGTTATGATTTCCAACTCAGTTTGGATCCGATCCTCGATTTGGCAAGTTGACTTGTTGTTGTGTGTTTGCCTACACACAAGAGTTTCATTCGATAGGCCCCTTTCTCCTTCTGTCTTTTGTCATTGTTATTGCTATTCTGTTTATTTTCAAGAGTTTTTAACGTGTTGGTGCTTACGTTGTAGGGATCGCCCTTATTGCCAAAACGTAAAAAAACATTTTGCGTGGGTGCTATTACCATTATGTATATGATATAAAATAAGCTGATTTTGTTGTTGGTGTGTTCCTACTATGTACGTAAATAAGTGTATGTGACGATACATAAATTTGGGATTTAATACAGTAATATACTATAGTACAACAAAGTATATTTGATGATGCCAAGAAAATATAGCATCTTGAGATGAATCTATTGAGCTAATGAGTTGTATTGTGTTTCTTTCGCTCTGTTATACATAATGATATACTAGTACATATTATTATATTCACACGCAATGTAATAGTATGTATGACTGCGTGACAGAACTAAGGAAAAAGTTTGAGAGAGGAATTGCAACTAAAGCAAGAAGGGAAAAAGACGAGAAGTAGTAGAAAATGGATCATTGACGTTCCATTTTATTACTGCTTCATTTATTACATCTTTCTATCTAGTTTTGCTTATCATGTCATTTGTGATAAAGTGCGAGCGATCGTATTCCTGAAGACACCAGATGAAAAGGACACAAATTTCGCGAAAAAAGTTGATATAATTAGTGGAAGTGCTTTCGTTTTCTGCAGATGTTGTGCAAAAACTCTTTTTTTTTGTTTTTATAGGCTTCTTGCGAATAAAATCTTTGGACAGCAACTTATTGGCTAATACATTTTTTTCTCTTCCTAAGTAACTTCCGGCGATCGATTTGTCTCTTCAATAACTTGACAGTTTTATGTTTCCGGTTGTATAGAGAGTTATTAATGTACAAATAAAGTGAACTTTTGCTGAAAATTTATTATGGCGACCATCACATTATCATCATTTTACATAAGGATTGCTACTTGATGGACAGCAGAAAAATATGATGATTGCAAATCACATTCATGCGCCTCCAAAAGTATATCATGATATGAAAACGTTTGCAAAAAAATTGAAAAATATTACCGTAATAAATCATCGACATTGTCAGTTTTTTCTGCAAACAGATAAAAAAAACAATAAATCCACGTTTGTGATGTAGAGAAAGTTAGAGTGAGACTACATTATGTTCGCACTTGATCAACTTCGCTCAGAGCTAATATATTCCACACGTGTGTGGATAATGTTATGCTAATGTAATTATTATTATCATAAAGTTTTCTGTGAGTACAGCACAGAGCAGGTCCCAGGTGCAAGGTACAAATTTCGCTTTTACCGGAAAGGATTCAGATAATCATATAGTTTGGTGCTTTCTCCGAGTATAATATTTATACAAAGCGAAATAATTCTACACTACTTGCTTACAAGTGAAATCCCTTCAGCTACTTGTTCTTTTTTATAAAATAAAAAAGAAGGAAAAGGGTTTGTTGTATCCATAAAATATGCCGAGTATGCCTGTTTCCCACGGTGGTCATCTCTACTACGTGGTCAAGGTCCCTAGAAGTGAGCTTAATACGCCCACTGAAGGGACCGCCAAAAGGTGGGTATTTCTCTCTTTTCAAGTCAATAAAAAGTAGTTTTTTGTAGAACCATGTCTTATTTTTTGCCTCTTATTTCCTGACAACTTTTTTGGCAATGCAAGTACTTTGTGTTTTTAGCCCTGTCTCCCTGTTTCTGCTTCGCAATAACTTTTTTGTTCCTTTTTCGGTGTCGTTTTGAGAAAACTTCTTTGTTTTTGACAACGCTACATAGTTAATAAGTAGCTATAAGTATTTGTATTATGTATGCATACGAAGTGTAGTACGAGCACAGTGTAGTAAAGTAAGAATAAAAGGTACGAGTACATCGTACAAAATGGCTCTCCAACGGAAACGTGAAACTTTTTTATGAAGTCAGAGTAAAAGTTTTAGCAAATCACATGCTCATGTGAATGCGTAGAATATTCTATTCTTCATGAAGTTCATGTGTTTTCGTTTCACAAGAGCAAACCAAGAATCAAATAAAAGGTGAACATAACTTTAGGAACATTTTATTTACTCTTTTATAAACTTGTGAATTACTATTACTTAAAAACCTTTTTTAATAACCAAACGAGAAGCAGGAAAATGAAATGGACTTGAGCGAAGACTGTTAGTCAGTAGAAGCTAACATAAGCCTTCGCTCAAGTCTTTCAAGCAACTGAAATCCGATTCTGAATTTATGTATATTATTGTCGTCGTAATTTTGCACTTTTTATAATTACACGGGAAATTGCTATTTCACAACAGGCTTATTTTTTAGGATGTTACATAATAGTGTAGACGTAGAGCCCTGTGTTTGTCTGTGGGTAGTGGTTATATGAAGTGCCAAATTTATTATGCAACTTAAAAACTTTTATTTCTTTTTCATGGAGATTTTGCCTTTTCGTTTTGAATCTTAACATTTTTGCAAATACCCGCCTGGTTATTTGTACTTTTTTAATGCAGAAAAGAAGGATTATGTGAAGTTTTATATTACTTTAGTAAGATGTTGTCACTATCACATCATGTGCGTACATAAATATCTTCGCTTCAGTTCGGTTGACACTTTCTTTAAAAATTTAACATGTGGAAATCTTTTGGGAAAAGGATTATAATTCTCCCTTTCCTCATTATTTGTTCAAACCAAGTTCCGCTGAAATGCCAAAAGAATGTTGATTTTAGAAATGCTAAGCAGCTTGGTACCAGAGTTTATATAATAACAGCAGCGAGACGGATTAGCATAAAAATGTATGAGAATTTTGTGCTTTTGGTTAGGAGGATACAAAACAAAAACTGCATTGAAAATGTTCAGCGAAGCATCTCATGTGAACTAGCAAGTGATATACACAATGCAATATTATTATTCACTTACTCTTAAAATGCTTGGCAAAACATCAATTACGAATTAGCCACATTCAACTAGAAAAAGTCTTAGCATGTTTTACATTTGAAATATAAAACTATATTTGCAAATATTTCCTTTTACCAAATTTCGCAAACTATATTTTTAATTCACACTACATCAAAAGCTTTCAATGTACTGAATATTTGTTTAAGACTTCATGTTGGCTTTTATAACTTTATTGGAAAGCAAATACATATTCACATTGCATTGTACATTTTTAAATTAGAAATGTTAAGAAAACTTTGTTTTTTTATTTGAAATGACATCTCAAAAATAAGCAATGGATGAAAAGTAAACTTGTTTCTGAACAAAAAAGAATCCAAAGACAAGTGCTTGTCGAGTCAGTGGCATAAAGTTCTTTACATCTCTATTGCAGTTTCTCCGCCCCATTAATATTGGGCTACTTTCATCCCAGCTTGCTATCACCCAAAATATGCTTTTCTAGCATTCATTCATTTAAAACTTGTACTTGTACTTGCAGAACACAAAAAGATGTGGTTGAATAATATATTAAAATAAAACAAGGACGACAACAAGAGGAGATTCACTTGTTCCATAGAGTTTTCATTAAAAGCCTTCTATGCATGTTTTTTTCATTATCTTGTTTCCGTTTGTTTTTCGTCGGCGCACTTGTAGTAACTTCATAAGACTTGAGAAAAACTTTCTCCCTTTCATATTGAAACTGGTTTCCTAGAAAGACACAATTACTACCGTAATAATAACAGCAAGGTTAGTCCAACCACTGCAGGGTGATGGTGAAAATTCTTATATGAACATGGGTGTAAATGAAAGAAAGTTTGGAATAAAAACATCTCAACTTTCTATTTGAGATGCAAAAGTGTATTTTCTCCGCTTCTATATTCTCTCTTGACCAAGGTCATCCTTATTACGAAGTTAAGAGAGATATTTAATGAAAATAATCGTATTCTGAAGCGCATACATACACAGTAGCCTACTTTCTTCCTTGAAGAAAGACAGTTATATCAACTTATAACTTATTACATAAGTAGGCATACTGGCATTGAAGAACCGACTGATTACTAGCACTTTGTTTTGCTGTCATTCTGGATCATTACACGACTTTGTCATTATCATCGTCAATGAGCAAAGTCATTAAGCAACAAGGTGTGTGTGGGAGGACTGCGAAAAACTATTCTTGTAAGCTTTTTATTACATGAGCAAGAGAAATGAGAATAAAATGAAATGTTAAATTCATTCTGTCATTTCATTTATTTTTGGATTATGTCCGCTTTTCTCCCTCCACTTTTATTTCTAGCCACATGAGTTTCCACTTAATGGAATTTTCCTCAACGCGTAATTTAATCTTCTAAGAATACTGGCTCTGTTCAGCTTTATAAGAGCTTAGCTTTTTTGCAATGTTTACATGCACTTGTTTGCCTGCCTTGTTGATTTGATGATGACCATTAATATAAGCTGGATTTAAACAAGAAAAGTGAAAGTCCAAAAGTCTATATATAATCCATCTCGTATTTTATTACTAGTGACCGACGAATAATTTACGACTTGGCGCTTTGGAGAAAAACTACACCACTGAAGTTAAAAATTGAAAGGCAGTTTTCTGGCTTTTATGTATTATTTTTATTCTCAGAATAAAACATTTCATGGCAAACAAATATACATTGAAAACTAAAATATTGATACAGTATATAAATTGTTACACAACGCATCTTATATATCTAAACACATGGGAAATTTGAGATCCATTTTATTTACAGAGTCAGTTTCCATTTTCCTCGTTTTCTCTCAGGAGAAGATAGGAGGAAAAGTGTGTCAGTAGTTGAAAATGACTTCATGACACATGCCTTTTCAGAAAAAATGAGCGTAGAAATACATTTATTTTTTGTGTATCTTCTGACTACAGCGTTTTTTCTTAACATTTGTCACTCGTGATCAAGTGAAAAGATATATCGATCTTTTAGAAGAGGAATGTACAAGACTACGCACTAAAATGTGCTTACTTTTGGCCAAGTCGTTACACGTAGCGTTGAGTAAGTGCACTTCAAACCTGAAACCTTTATACTGCTTAGTTCATTTTTTGTCCGCTACCAATTTTGAAAATTTATAACTGTAACGCTACAACAATAACAAGCGTGGAAACATGCTTATGTCGTGAAATTGAGGATGATAAATAGAAACTTGTCACGTTTTTGCTTACTGTCGCCTGCTTTTTCATAAGCTATAATGTAATGCATGTAGGTATTTAACTAGGCATGGAGCTCTACGATGGGATTTCATCTCATTATGTTTGTATGGCTCTTGAGCCAATCTCATTTCAGCTCTCTTCAAATTTAACGATACATCGTCCTGTAAGTAATTTTTCTCAGTGAACTATATGTCCCACGAGATCAGCAATAATAATATAGTGATAGTGGAGATAATAAAGATGGGATTTTGAAATCTCAAGTTAAAACTTAAGTTTATCTATAGTCTATATATACTTCACTCACATAATAATTCAGTAAAATCAATCTTTTTATTTTGAAAAATTGATTAGCTTTTAAAAATAGAGTTAGAGGAAAATCTAGAATATAGGTTGAGGTAAAAGCTTCTTCGAATTTTAGTGGAGATGAGATTAAATGGAATAAACGGGTTCTAAAAGTATTAAAATCAATTTATATTTGTAATGATATTTGTATTAGGGGAAAATGTTTCGAAATTATATTTTCATTGATATTATTAATGTTGTAAATTCGTATAATTTTCCGTTCATACCCTGCATTCCACCGTGAAACTCCGCTAGTCGCCAATCGAAAACAAATATGAAATTTATGATATCAGGGTCGATCTTGCTGTATTCTGAAGAGAATTCTTCATGATCGTAAATCTCCTTTTCTGAGTTTTCTTTTATGTAAATGCAAAATGAATGTATGTTCATGGAATGTACATGTAAGAAAAATCAAGTATTTAGCACACAGTCATATCATATTCACCATTTCGTTTGCTTTTTATTCTTTGAACGTGCTTCTCCATTTTGAATTCTGTGTTTCTGGTATACATTCTTAAAGATTCGTTACGACAGCCGGCAGTTTCCGTTCTCTGAAGTGTATAGTTTTGTAGTTTATACATGGGTGGGTGCGCTATTATAAATAATATTCATAATAAATATAAAGATAAAAAATGGCCTTGGTTTCTCTTCGTCTTCGAAAAGAAACATTCTAGTTCAGCATTCTAGCCCACCGTATTAGTAAAGTGAGTTTTTGCAAGTTAAAATGCGAGCCAAAATATGGAATGAGATGCAGGATGAAGGAATAATAAAAAACTGTCCTTGTGATCGTGATCTTCTCATTTGATTATTATTATAGGATTTCTACAACGTACTTATTTCACTAGCTCCAAAATGCTTGGTTCAAAGAACATGTTGCTATTAAAAGACTCTTGAATAGATTTCTTTCTTTCGAATGTATGAAGAAATTGAGCAAAAAAAAAAAGATTTAATGTGAAAATTTCTCTAAGAAAAGAGAAAATAATTTTTCCTTTATGGAACGTTTCTCTTTGCAATTTGCATATTTACAAAGTGGAACCCCAAAAGCAACTTATTTATTCTGCTTCAGTACGCAGTTTTTACTGTTTGGAAAGACGTGTATGAGTTGCTTCACTTAGAAATCTTGGAGTAATTACTGTGAAATGAAACGATTTGTAGGATATGACAGTAGTTTCACCGGTAGGTCGACCTATGGGCATATTTGTAATCCCAAAAGAGTCATTTCACCTATTCTTGTTACTTTGTATGCAGCTGAGATTCTACAAATCTTTGGATATTTTAAATGTTTTCATGTTGTGGTTCGATGGTGGTGGCATCATTTTCAAAATGGATACGATTACTGTTATTTTTGCTAAACGTTTATTTCTCAGCATATTCTAGACCACAAACATATATGCCATTCATGAATGCTAATTTTTTTCTATTTTGTCTCTCATTTATATAGTGTGGAAGGATGGGACAATCCATTTCGACCAGACGGGGACCTGAGCAAAGAGGCCGACCAGATCGTCGAGTTGATCAAGGAAGGGAAGCCCATAAACGACGAAAATCTTCGAAGTAAAAGTCCCAGCGTGAATGAGCCGATGAACACGACGTCCTCCTCAGTCCCCACCCAAAATCAATTAAACGTACGTACTACAACATCAAGTAACAAAGTAGGGAAGCGTATCAATTTCCAGGAGACAATCCCGGATTTGGTGCTCCCGAAAAATTAAATATATTATCATAATTATATTACTACCTATAAGACTAATTTTTAAGTATTATTATCTTATAGTTATGTCTCTATATATTTATCTATAAACACTTAAATATATATATTTAATCTATTGCTAAATATATATTATACCGTGTGTGATATTATGTGTGCGTGTCTGTGTGTCGTGTCAGTGTCTGTCATTTTCTCATTGTTTTTTTTTATTTAGCTAGGCAGACAGTGGAGATTTTTTCTTTGTCCTTGTCTCGTTCTTGTTTTTTTTTACTTTTTTGAATAATTTTGTTGTTTCTCGTCTCGTCACTTTCACCACACGAATAAAACCATACACGAACAAAAACTTTTTTTGAGAAGAGAAACTTCATCTCTAATTTAAATTGTCTATTATTTTTTTCCATCCCCAAATCATTTAGGCTTCCCCTAAAGGCAAAGAGGTAAATGGATCCGCCACGAATGGCACAAATGGACCAGTGGATATTCAGCATACTGTTGTCACACCAGCCGCACAGGCTGGACAAGTTGAACATGTCGTCCTGAAGAAAAAGAAAGGCTGCTGTGTTATCCAATAGTTTATCTCTATTAAATATACTTTTTATCGAATATATATACAATTACTATATATATAATTAAAATGTAATTAATATATATAAAATAATATATATATATGAAACTTTAGACTTTATTGAAAGAAGGAAAAACTACGCGAATTCTGTACTATTGTATACCACTAAACTACCTACATTACAATAGATAGAAAACCATTATAATGTATGAAGCTAGAAATGCATACCTTTTGACCTTACAATACAAAATGTAATACGACATCTTCCTTATTTTTTCCTTTCAAAATTTTTAAGAAGAACGGATGCGAGAGAGAAAGTAAAATCGTTTTAATGACGAAGAAGGAAAAGAGTTAAGAATTTTTGTGCTATATAATTATAAATTATGTAAACATATACATAATATTAAATTACATGTAAATATACACATTATATGACTTCACACGTCTCGGTCCGAAAACATCACACTTTAACTGTAATAAAATAACAATATAATAAGCAGTATGAAAACGTTGCAAAATCACTGCTGCTATATGTTCGCAAATAAAATGCATGAGATCGCAAGAAAATGAATTACTATTATGCAGAGTTGTAAAACGATAAAGGGTTGAGATACTATACTGTACCATTTTGATCAGTTTACATTATAAGCATACATACCTACAAAATATTATATAAAGAGACTATACATAATTATTATATTATCGGTAATTGGTAGAAATTACTAGATGTAAGCGCAGATATAGTATATGTATCTACTCTATTAATTATAAAAACGATCTATATTCTATTCTCTGATGAAAGCGGATACATGATAAAAAAAACTGTCGAGTGATGAAAGTGTGTACATTTTATCCTTTTTGCTATTTATTATTATTTTTTCGTTTAATTTTTTTGTTATTCAATAATAATTGATTCTCTTTTCTTTCAACTTGATTGTACTGAATCTTTCATTAACTTACTACGTGTTTAACAGTATATTTATTTGATTATATTGTTGTTCTATTGATCAAAAAGAGTTGCATTTTTTTCTCTTCTATCGCGTAATTAGCATACTTCGTATCTATATCGTAAAATGAGTATTTTTTCATGCTGCTATTACGAAAGGAATTTGTCGACTATCTGTGTAACTATCTAAACTACAATGTAATACTTTATTACAGCTAAACAGAGAAGAAGAAAATAAGATTTTTATGTTATTTTTTAGATATTTTGACTGATTCATAAAAAGGATTTTTTGTTTGCCTAAGTCATATGTTATGTTAGAGAAGCTATATCTGTAAGGGAACTAATATATTTACGGACATCATCACAATTACTACTATTCACGTACATAAAGTAATAAAATATACTATGTAAGAAGCAAAATTTGTTTTCGTAGAGATTTAATAAATAAATAAAACACATAACTGCTATATATAAAAAATATACATAATTATTATGTATAAGTGTATGTCGTGCTATGTGACTTATTATTTTGTTTGTAGTAGGCTCTGTGAGATGAAAGTAAGCTAAATTGAATAATATATATTGTCATACATCTTAATAATATAAAATCCATAAATATCGTGCGCCATGATTGTTGACGTTATTTATAAGTTATAGAGAAAAAACAAATTAAAGTGGAAATTGTGAATGATGAATAGATAAGCTGAAAACATAAAACTTTAAGTAAAGAGAAGAAAACGATATTATTATTGTAAAAATAACTACACAGACGCAGCTGGATAGCTTTTGAGCGAATGGATTTAGTTCCCTTCATACTCCATCTAAATTATGCATCTAACATAAATAGGTAGCTAGTTAAGTTTGTTCTTCGTAAATTTGAAAGATAATGACTTGAAAAAGCTCTGCATCTTTCATAAAACCAGCCCTTCAAGGCAGCTATTAATGTTTACAGAGAATCTTATCGTTAATATTTAATTCAATATTATATATTGCGTTTGACGATAAAAAAATTAAAAGTTCGTTCGGTAGCTATTTCCTCCAACAACAAAACAGTTTGTTCGCATTAAATATGACTTGTTGAATGATGAATTTTGATTGAAAGAGTAAAATACTTACACCTTAACATTACATAAACATATATTACATTAATTGTATTATATACTCAGAGATTATTACCCTATGAATAAAAATAATATCTAAAAAAGAACCTATAATAAATTATAGAAATATATATTACATGTGTACAACTAGTTAATACTATTATTATGCTACACATTAGAAGTGACTAACATACTGTTTTATTTAATCTCTGCGCTTGTTGAAAAGATGTCATCATCTGGAAAGTTACTTTCTCTCTGTATGTTATCCTAATACACAAATTACTAACTGAATATGCATGTTAACTTTCTCCCAAAAATTTATCATTAACACTAAAATTAAATTTCAAAACACTTTAAACATAAACTGATAAGGAATAATTGAATGAAATATACATATATATTTGACATTGTATGCCTGTGGCTACTCCTGTAAAAAACAAACAAAATTTATGCATGCTTTATCAACTTAGCAGAACCATATTATGTATGTAGTTTTCGATAAGAAAATGATCATGTGAGACTGAAAGTCTATATTTTGCTTTAGTGTTTAAAAAAACAATTATAAACTATGCGGCTTTTTACAAACATTTTAAATTTTTATCCTAATCCTATACCAGTTTCATTTTTTTAAATGTAGCAATGATAGTACTTAGAAATCGCCCTCTGAAGATTTTTCTCTGAGGTTAAAGGTGCTGTATATTAATTTTAATTACTGGAAAGGACCTTATAATTGAAGAATTGTGGAAATGAAAGATTGGAAATTGAAAACATTGAAGTATTGGATAAGAAAGGTTTTGCTAAAAAATTGGCAAAGATGTATGATAGCAATATATGAATAGGAAACTCATAATTTTTAGCCTACATTCAAGAGAGAGAATTGTCCTCCTTTGTTCATATACTCCCTTTATATTTGGATAATAAATACATTTAATCTCTATGATAGGTTCATAACTAATATTTGTGAAATTATGTTCCAAGTTAAAGAGGAATTTAAAGTATAAAATGATGGATATTACTTACATAAATGTGGATACAGTTTTTTGGGTCACAGGTTTGACTGCAAAGTTGGAAATAAGAAAAGATTGAAATGCGTTAGATAGCTAGAGCAAAGTAGATTACTAGTTTAAAGGTTTCAATGAATTAAAGGAAATGTTGCATGACGAGGCTAAAAATAATAAGACGGTATTAATTACAATTTGCTATTATTGCTACTAAAATGTGTGTTTAAAGCTCGTTTATATGTTATGTAATCAGGAAACGTCTGTGTGGATAAGCAGTTTAAAGAAGGGATCCCTTTCTCTTGGCATGTAAATGATTGGGAGAAAGGAGGTGAAAGCTAACAAACCAAATACAAAAATGTACATGAAAAAAATAAAGTAATAAATGCCTATAAAATGGTACAGAGTACATATAAATGGTAAGGAATGACTTGTTTGTTTTTTGTACATGATTGTTTCTTATTTTTCAAGAATAAATCCAGTTGTAAAAATAGGATTTCAGAATATTGTGTCTCTCCTCGTGTAATAAAACTGTATACTACTTTTCAAATCTCCAAATAACCGTTTAACTAGAACATTTTTGTAATGAAAGATTGTAAGAAATTTGTCTAGGATTGTATAAGGGAAAGTGGTACATGTACTTAAATGTATAAAGTGTTATAACGTAGCTTAAAATTATGAGTTTACCTATTAGAAATATTTCTTTAAAAAAGAGTAGAGATATTGTAGGGAGTGCTGATAGATAATAAAATTGGTATATAAAGTAGTTGGAGAAAGTTGAAATTTGTACAAGTTTTCATCAAAATTGGAGAAAGAGGATCAAAATCGGATTTCTACAATTTAAAAACATAAGTTATAAGCTAAAACAAGAAAGAAATAAAGAAGATGGATGATGAAGATGAAATTTTATTATAAACTTTATTACTGTTATGATATATGAAGCAAAAAAATGTTTACTGTTTATATCTAAACTACATACTGACTATAAAAAAGTCAAAGGATTCTGTGTACTTCCCGTTTAAAAAGTTATTTTATTGGCAAAAAAATCTTTTATAGAAATATGTGGACTTAAAAATTAATTAAAAATATACTTCGGTAAAGATTGTAACTTTCCATTCAACAAAGCTTTTATGTTGTTATTGTGTAGCTAAAATATATGTTATGTTATGTCATGAAAGGTATAATAATTAATTAACTCATTATAAATTAATGTATGTTGTTTGTAGTCAAGACCTTTTTTGTTATTTGCTGTGATGTACGTTTAACTTTTAGCTGCTGACAGAAAGAAAAAAGTAAAGTAAAAAGGAAGAAAAAAGGATGAAATAAGAAAGAAAAGGAGAAAAAGAAGAATAAAACTGTTTATTGTTGTTCTGTTTTAAATCAGACCTATTGATACACATTTTTTCTTGTTATTATTTTTTTGCGGGATGAACGCGCATGAAAGAAATGCAGAAAAAATGCTACCAAAAATTATTATTACTTTGTGCGTTAAAAACATGAATAATAAAACCGTATAAATATTCTTTAAAAAGTATTTTAAAATGGAATTGATTTTGTTGTTTTATGAAAATTTGATATTGCATTCATTTTAGCTTTAAATATGAGTTGAATATCATCATAAATAAACAGAGAAAGTCAAGATTATAGTTTTTTTGGGTACATGTTTGTATGTATTTCATTATAAAGAATTCATTTTTATTCACAAATTCACAACATTTCATAATAAGTGTACATTATTTATATCTCTCGCTCGCAGTTTTTTCCCATTCATTTAGCAATCATCTTAATATTCAGAATATATAATATTCACAATTCACAGATCATATCATAAACATATTATGTATAACACAAATATACGATATTTACACAACACATTATTTCCGCCCATATTAACAGTTACAAACATAATATACATAATACATTTTTATTGTTTCAATTCAAATTGCTTCTTTTACACATAAAACTTGATAATCAGAGGGCACATATGAGCATAGTAAAAGCTTTATTGACGATGACAAAGATAAAATAATAAATGAAGTGGAAAAAGATGTACAATTTGTATTTCATTTTATTGTATAGTGTGCTCTTAAATTCTAAATGATAAGACATAAAGGTTCTTTAAAAGTGAGCTATATACTTATACACATAATATAAACGATGAAACAAACTGCTAAATTATACTTTAAACTCTATATACATGGCATATTGACAAACGCAAACATGAAATAATAACTTTTGATCTTAAAACTAATGATTTATTTACCGAGCTACAATAAATTCTTAAAACGAAATTGCATTTTATTAGGAGATGACATGAAGTGATACACACATATAAACTAATTTACAGCTACAGTATACAAATATAGGTTTATAATTAACTGATGATCCCTTTATTGTTATATGACATATATTTAATAGCACAAACGATTACAGTAGTGTAGGAAAAATCACACCTCAGTACATTTTAAACTTATATTTTTACACACAACTTTTTATAAACAGTTTAAAGTAGTGGTTTATACATTAAATATTTTAAAATGGAAGATTTGAATATTTCATATAATATGTGTGGTTCGGTAATGACTTTGACATTTTTCCTGAATAACACGTTATTTTATTTTACAGCTAGAACTTGTTTTTTTTTGTAATAATAATTCGTAAATCGTGGTTGAAACGGCGTATTTTCATCATACATATATTTTTGTCAAGTAGGAAGTATGATATTTAAAGTAAAGTGATTTAATTAGATAAATATATATCCAGAAAATGTTGGATCAAATGCGTGATGGCTTTTGAATAGAGGTATTAAAATGAAAGGATGAATTTTTCAAATGGTTGAACTGGCTTAGACATATTATTATGTTTGTTCTCCAGATGAAGCAGAGGAACGAATTAACGAGGAACCTTTGAGCATTAAATACTCGAAGAGAGGAGCTTGTATATTAATAGAAAGTTATAGAAAGAGACAGAGAGGACTCTAGTTGGTATTAAGATTAAACGGAGCATAAACAGCACTCACACACTCTCTCGGGATTTTTTTTCTTAAAAAAACGGTTGACACTTGACAGTACGAACAAAGCAAGCTGTTATGATTCACACATGCACACGCGGATAAAAAATTAGTACGTGTAATTAGCATTGGGTGGAAAATACTAATATATTTGTAAAACCGTTAGTATTTTTAAGTACGAGTTTATTATTTGTTTTTAAAATAATTTTCACGCATACAGAAATTTTCATTTTTGTTGTGCAATTCATGAAGAATCGTATAGGTATGTAAACATAATTTTTTGTTCGAAGATTTTTTCTCTGACAAAATCACGTTGTTAAAAAGTTTTTGTGCTAGTTAAAGCCTTTTTATGGACGTTATTCAAAGATTCCCTTGAACAGAGATACATAAAATGTTTTGAAGAGAGAAAGTATACCTGATATATATAATTTTTTAATTTGCCCCGCTTTTCTCATTCTTTTTGCTCATTTCCTCTTTAAAACTTACAGATATTTGTTTAATTTTCATATATTTTTAAGTACACTCACAACGAACGAACACTATAGTTTATTTTTTATATTGTAAAACACGAACAACGAACGAACGAACGAGTTTTTTTGTTGTTTTTAAAACTTACTTCATCTGGAAGGAAATCCTGAATATGTACGTAAATGTACTGACAAATATATACTCACTATAATTTATTTATTACACATTACATTTTTAAAGCTCAGTTTTTTACAAAAAATGACAAGAGAGACTCATACAATCAATCAACCTACAGTTAAATCTACTCCTTTTAAAATAAAAAATACTGGTCGTGGATGGTTTAAAATGTGAAAAATAATTCGACATAAAATAAAAGTACGACCTACATATAGCTATTTACATACAGATTTGAAAAAAAACATTGAGTACTGGTGTGACTTATATATTTTTAAAATGATTGAAATTAATATTGCATGCAAATAGGATTTTTTAGAATAAAAATCTAAGGTGAAGTATTAAGGAACTGTTAAAAAAGTACATGTGGAGTGGTAAGTTGTTTTCATATATGACTTAAAATCCTCTAGGAATATACCATTTTCGTATAGTTTAATGGAAGCTGTTCCGAGTAGCCAAGTATTTATGCTTTGAATTTTTATTAAAATTTCGTGGTGATGTTACATCTACAAAATTAGATCCCTGCTGATTGTTTTCCGAGGTTTCTGGCAACTGTTCTCCATCAACAAGTAAGGTAAGATTGCCCCTTTTCCCGTTTCTAGCTTCATTGCTACCTACTTCACATCCACCACAATCATCCCCATCCTCCTCATCATCGTCATCGTGCATACCGCCGAAGATAGCACCAAATGAAAGCGCCCTTCGTGGAGGTTTTGGAACCTCAATTTTCATGTTAGCACCACTTAAACACGCGGCAGAGACAGTCGACTCGGTAGCAGTATGTTTGTTAGAA
Source organism: Entomobrya corticalis (assembly GCA_034694325.1). Lineage (NCBI taxonomy): Eukaryota > Metazoa > Arthropoda > Collembola > Entomobryomorpha > Entomobryidae > Entomobrya > Entomobrya corticalis. The sequence goes on along the minus strand of JAQFYG010000334.1, from coordinate 5,071 downwards.
GAATCACTTTTAAATATATTATTATTCTCGTCGTTGGTAGTAGTAGGTGAACCAAGTTTCTGTTGGTAGTAGTTATTTTCGACAAATCTAATAAAAAATGATAAAAAGCCAAAGCACAACTTAAGATTTTGTTAGTACATACACGACTACATTACAAAAAAGCAAAGTAATAATTTTTCATCAGAAGAAATGGATAAAAGAATTAAAACAGATATTATGCGTGCAGTGCATTGGAAATTAAATAGAGGCTAAACAGGAAAACAACTTGGTAATTATTATTGGAATAAAAATTAACTATGAGCTAGGAGATATATTGCATATAGCAGAGATTTTTCGGGCCCAAAAGTGAGAAAGTTGCGGTGTACTGTTAATATTACTAACTATTAAATATACATAATTATAACGTTTCAATACAACTCTACAAGCTATTTAGTTTAGTATATATTGGTAAAATTTGATATAACGGTTTGATATAATATTTTATTTTTTAAACATTAATATCTTTATTTTCCAGCGAGCGAGTGTCTTCTTGAAATGTATTATTTCTTCTTCATTTTATTGTAAAGTTTCTCAAACTATTTATATTTTAATTATTATTTTTTAACGTTTTTGTCTTCCGTATTTTTCAAAACACGAGAGTTCTAACTACTTAAAATACACGATAACCGAGATAATCGACGAAGTGTACGTACGGCAATGTCGGGTTCATAATAATATATTATATAATATAATCATTAATGTCATGTAAATGTAATCATCATGATAAAAACGTTGTCAAACAGCACATTTAACACACATGTGTCCATAATTAAACATTAAAAACGTAGTAATAAAGGATAAATATATTGATTTGATGATGTTGACGCTAAGAAGTTTGAAGAAATGAAAAGAGTTTTTAGAAATAGTAAAGTCGTAATAACAATAGTATATAAGAGTTCATGTAGTATCAGTTGTAGTAGAAATAAAAATAATAAGGGATGTCATATCACTGTGTTTGCTGGGGGTCACATTGGAGTAATCGGACAATGGAAGGGTCACTTTTCGCTCCTTCGATGAATTCCTCCAGGGAGAGCTTCCCGTCTTTGTTCTTGTCCATTTGCCGGAAAATTTTGTCTGTTCTCTTCTCGGGGGTGGACTCATCCTCTGGCATTTTCATCACAGAGCCGACCATTTTATATATTGCCTGATTACAAACGCAGAAAAACATAAATCGTTAAATATTTATGCAACTCAAGAATATAGTCTGGCTCGGTAAAAAAGGTTAAATACTTAAATGTTTTACCGAAAGATGTGAAAAAAATTAAAAGAGTCAAGAAGAAAATGAAATCTGATAAGGTCAAAAGTTCAAGTCGAAAGGAACGTACCGTAACAATTTCAAGCATTTCCTGCCGCGAGATGTAGCCGTTCCCATCCAAGTCATACATGCTAAACGCCCACTTCAGTTTTTGCTCCAGCTTCCCACGCGACGTGACAGAAAGGGCACACAAGAACTCTCGAAAATCAATCGTTCCATCTCCGTTTGCATCAAACGTCCTGAAAACGTGCTCTGCAAACTATAAGCCAAATAAATTACACGTCTGCTTTTAAAATATTATCGGATTTTATCTATAATTTTTCATTTGAATAGGCAAGTGGTATGACCCGGATATCAGTTGGAATGCCGTATCTAAAATGTTTTGTTTGTAAGTGTGAAAATAGATACAACTGTCTACATTAATGACTGACTAATATGCTTTGTGAGTCAGTTTTGATGAGAAGGATTCTTCAATTAAAATTGACAAAACCAACTATTTTGAAAAATTAGCAACTATATCCATTTTGACTGAGCGAGTACCGATTTTTTGAGCTGATTTTGCATGTTCTAAAGTAAACATGTAAAGTAATCTAAACTTTCATTGTACCAAAGTCCATTAAGCCTTATTAGGAGAGAGGCAAGGAGACATTACGCGCTAGATATCAATATTATGAAACTATCTATTATTCAATAAAATTATATAACATGAAATTGGATTGGACAGGTAATTCCTATCTTCTTTGCAAAACATCTTGTGAGAAAGGACGGAAAAGCTAATATTAACTGATACCAAAACCAATCCAATATACGCATTGTATGCCATACAGCATGGAAGAAAACTGAATTAAAAAGGAAGGATGATGGAATAAGTAGGATTACACTATTATGTTATTTTCTCTTGGAAATGGATTTTCCCACTCACACTATCCCTTTTTTCTGCTTTGATGCGTGGGAAAGAAGTAGAGTAATAATACGATATCAACAGGGAAAACAGGGAAAGGAGAAATGGAAAGTAAATTGGATCATATGGATATGTATAAAAATCATGAGAACATTTAAAAAAAACTAAAGTGCTCAGCTATAATCCCTCTTGAATTTGAGTTACATGTCCAAATGTTTTAAAAGCTTTTCTCTTGAAAGAAATTCTTTTCATTTTTATCAAGTTACTTTGTTTAAATAACAGAACTACTTAAAGATTTGCCACTTTTATTTGAAAACATGTGACACCACCGTAATTATCATGCAAATAAACTTTTAGATTCAGCGTACATAAAACTGATTGATATATAGCATTTTTCACATTAAAATATATTCAATACCAATTAAAGTTTTAAAGGAAAAAAGGTAACTTACTTTAGACGCGTCGCCGTAAGGGAAGAAATTTCCGTAAATTTTCTTGAACTCATCAACCGACAAGTGACCCGTTGGACAATCCTTTAGGAAACCTTTATACCATTCTTGAATCTCTTGCTCTGAAACCGAAATGAAAGAAAAAATTTTATAAATTGAAAAGAAATTAATTTATTAGATTGCATTTCATTGTCTTCCAAAAGTTTTTATACTAAGGTCGCCTTTTCAGTCGTAATTTAAGTGACGCCCACGCTCTTTTTTATTAGTTTTACTTACTTCAAAGACAAGTACAACGTTTGTATAAAGCTCTTTTACTTTTAATATTGAATAGATCTACAATTATATAACATTGCCATCTTCATTAAATAGTTTTCGTTTCATACTTCTATTTCAACCCTTTCAAGCATTCAGTACTATAGTTTGTATTGTTTTCTGTGTGGGTCGTGCCGGTCGTGGGCTTTAGTTGTTTAGTGTGTACGTTTAATCAATTTCATGAAAAAGTCAATTAATGCGTCCCACGTTTTTCCGAGAGACTTGAAGGTTTTTGGGCAAGACATCTTGATTGTCACTTGCAAGAAAAGTCATTCTACTCTGCAATTTTCATCTGCGGTTAAAATACATACAAACACAAAGTATACAGATTCACAGTTGTATAGAAAACACAGTGAGAACGAAGTGCCAGATTCAGGGCCATTCAAGTCATGGTCCACCAAGAACAAGATAGATGGATCCGATACAAGATTAATTGTGACGCAGTACAAAACACAAACTGGGTAATAATGTAATGGATAAGTTTAATGGAAAAAAAGTATCTAGAATCTAGATAATCTATTGCTTTCTATAACCAATAGTTCCAAAATGTGACAAAGAAATTGATTCAACTTGAAGAATTCTTATTACTTGACTGACTTCACTCCGTTACCATACTTGACTATCAATAAAACTGATTTTCAGTTTCAGTCGTTTCTTCAAGAACTAAACTACACAAGTTCAATTTATTTTTATTTACCACCGACGAAATAACTCCTAACAAACATCTATAGGAAACGATCTATTACCTGATCAAAGCGCAATTGTAGTGACTTCGAAGAAATCAAACAAAACTATCCCTATCCCCTACTAATTTTAAATTAGGCTGTGTTCGTTTTTATAAAAACTTACCTGTGAATTCTGTGCTTTCCCGGAGATCCCGAAGGTCTTCAGGTTTCAGTTTGCTGTTTCCCTTACCCATTTTGGCTGATTTATTGTAAAAAGTTAGCTGATTAAATTAATGAGAAATGCTTGGCTGTTGATTGGCCAAGTGGAAGAACACACAATTTTCCAGTGGTAAATTGTCTTCTAATTTTAAAGGACCAAACGATATGTTTTGGTAACTCCTCCAGTTAGAGTCGTAGTGTGGTACTTTCAACAGTTTCAACAGAAAAACTTGCGATTATGTTATATCCCGATCCTTTATAGATAGTACTTCAGTAAATACGTCAACGGCTGTGGTTTATCTCGTGAGTAGGCATATAATCCAACGGCTTTATAAAGAAAACAAAGGAACAAAGAAAAGAAAAATCATTAGTTCTAAATAAAAAACATGTTTATTGATATTCATTCTACCTAAACGTATAACTTACAACTTTAACGCTTTTAATTGCGAGATCGTCTACTCATAAAATATAGACAACTCGACAAAACAATGTACTTTTCATGATAGGTTATTCGTAGAAATATGATAATTTGAATACTAATGCATGAGCTTTTTAGGAAAGTAACTTTTTAGGAATGCATATTTAAAATAGAGAAGCATTTATTCGAAAAGTTCGAGCTGAAATAGTTTTTTCTGAAGCAGCAAATAGTAAAGTTTCTTTACTTACCTTTTGGATTTTTTTAGGTAGGTAAGTCACAAGTCTACCTCCGTATTAATGTATTAGAGTTCGTCGTTTCGAGTTCTTTTATTCTCGAAATAGACTTGAAAAATTAAAAACAGTGTCCTTTGTCCACCCATTTAGCTCATTACAATAATCAAGAATTCATGCCAAGCTAAAACAAAAATTCCATACATTTCTAGAAAATAGCATAGAGCAGATTGTTAACTTTAACTTTGATGCTTCCTCACAACTATAACTAAATGGCACTAAATAATATTATTATGTGTCTACAGTCTTTTCTGTAAGTCTTTGTTAAAATCATGCCATCAAAAATGCTTTTATCTGTCATCCTTTCATAATAATAATATTCGTAGCTATATTAAACCTAAACATTTTTGACAATGTTTCAACTTTACTTCTGGAGCGAAATTCACTAAGTCCTGGCCGATCCTGGCTGCCAGGTTTCCAGGTCTCGCCGCATTCACTAACTGACTATACCTAGACGGCTAGACCTAGACCTAGCAGAAACCCAGCCAGGATAGGAAATACTGAATAGACCATCTAGACTGAT
>JAQFYG010000333.1:0-34420 GCA_034694325.1 Entomobrya corticalis | reverse complement strand
ACTATTATAGATATTTTCTATACTTTCTTTCATAAGTACTTAGACATATATGTAGGCATGTATGTACCATCTGTGTAGGCATGTATGAATGACTCTTTACTGCAAACACAAGTGGTAAAAGCCCACCTTCATCCTTTATATTCATCCACATGATTCATGACAGAGAAAAAAAAACAGGAGAGAACAAAATAGTAAATTTCTCCTCGTACTCAAACAGGAGGATTGCTTTTGCCAATTTCTTATAACATTTTTTTTCATGTGGAACACCACGAAACGCTATCGCCACTGATGATGGTGATGATAATGCTCTTGTATACCAACTTGACTTGCTTTATTATACCGAAATATTGTTGGGAATCATCGAGTCACAACAGAAAAAATCGAATCTCAAGACTCACGGATAAGATAAAGAAGAAGATATATAGAGTAAATCGTATTTGCTCCTTGCGACGACAACGATAAACTATGAAGAAAAACTAGGATATTTAGAAATACAGGTTTACATGCATTTTATACTTATACAAGTCGTATCTAAAGGGTCTCTGATAGTCTTGTTGTCAGACGAGTTCATAACCTAACTGATTTATGACGACAGGGATTATGTGAGTTGGGATATGTATCACCGCTGAATTTTTTTCATTGTTCACCTTTTCGACACACACACTAGCATTCGCACACATGCACATACATACCCAACAATACAAAACGATTTTTACGACAATGGTGTGTATCGTAAATTCTATAAAGATTGCTGGGAAAAAGATGAATGTGTCTACGTGTACGCGTGCATTCGCTTGTAAACTTCTTCTGAGCCTACTAGATTTTCAAAATGGGAGCGTGTAGTTAAATTTTGGTTTTCCAAGAAAGCCCATCTACTACATATAACCACTACCACCACTGCCACCATTCTGTCAAGTTATCTCTTCAGATTTCATTTTATCTTGTAGAGAAAGGGATAGAAAGTTGAATGTAGAAAAGCTTATACGAGACTAAAAACAAAGTGAAAGTTCCTCATGAGAATTAACTAGAAGCAAATAGCAACAGCAGCATATTACTCAATAGAAATCAGAGTCACATCATCATCAACAGTTACTTTTTTTCTTTTTTTTCTTCCAGTAGTATAGTCTTAAAAGTGGAGAGACACCAAAAAAACATCAAAGTAAATCTAAATGGACCAGAGAGTGAAGGGTTTGAGGTCCAAAAAATATCCTTTCATTAGCAAAGAAAAAAAATACACTTTAGAAAGTATCTGGTATGCTCCAAGCACATTTTCCCATGCACACTTACTTTCACCCTATTTCCCAGTTTATTTGGCAAAAATAAAGGAAAAGCAACGAAGAAGAAGAAGAAGAGAGTCACGATACTTTCACTTTTTAATACAGCAACTACTACTACTACTACCGCTCCATATAACTACTACTTGTACACGACTTGTTCATCTTTATTCTCCTTTTCCTTTTCTGCCTCTCATGTTCCATTAAAAACATCACATAAACATGACCAGGCTTCCTCTTCAAATGACGATGATGGCTGAAACAAATAAGTAGTTTGAAAGAAGAAGAAGAAGAATAAGAAGAAAAGAAAAAAGTGAGAGAAGAAGAAGCAAAAGTTTTACTAGCTGAAGATGTAGACGGGTTACCCACATAACGAACATATTATAATATTACACATCACCCATATAATATGTCTCCTTGTTTGCTTGTATTTAGTATTATTATGGACTGCTCAGTACTCTTGTCTCGTGTGTTCCATGATTATATTTACTGTGTCCATAATATATATTTATAAAATACTTTTTTTTCATCATCGTCGTCATCATCTTCTGCTTGTGTATGTTCATTCCCTTTATGCCCTTGAGCGTACACAACACGAGCATTTTGAATACATCCATTTTTTATTATGTATGAGGAAAGGACGAGGACGACACATCTCAACGAAACCCAAGTTAAGTACTTTACTAGAGATTTTTTGAGCTGCATGGCAAGCCCACTATAATAGTATGATATAAAAACTTAGAGAGAACGAAAGGTTCAGAAATTATATGGAAGTTGAAGAAGCAAAAGCACTGCTTTTTATACAAAAGAAACATAATATAATAGCTTTACGCGCTCTAGTTTTTTCTTCTTCTTTTTTTCGTCCACCGCCACCAACTCCTCCTTATACACAACAACACATCATCGTCATCATATTCCATGGCATTTTAACGCTAGCTTGCTATTTATTTTTTTGGAGAATGCATTAGAAAGACTGGTAAAAAAAGAAAGTGCTTGCTGTAGTGGCAGTAGACTCGGAACTTGGAAGTAGTAGCAAGTAGTTTCTTGTCGTTTTTGTATAGTTTGTTGTAGTGTTATTATAGCAAGCTGAGTGTCATTTCAAAGAAGAAAATAACAGGAACTTTTTAGAATATTAGTATCTTTTCATCATAAAGTAGAACATGTCGTCGTCGTTAAATGTATCCATATCTGTGTGTGTATGTAGATCCGTCTTTATGTATGCATTCCTGCATACTACTCTCTTCAAGAAATAAGAAGGAAGAAGAGGAAGAAAGTTGTGTGCATGATAAGAAAACAAAGCGTTTTTCGGCAATGTTTTTCGTTATTAAATATTCATAAAGTGAAACATTATGTTAAAAAAACCTTATTTCCAACTTGAATTAATTTTGCGTTCTCTATAAAATAGCGTATAATGGAGAAAAGAACATGAACAAAATTAATACAGAAATGGAATGACTGACGTCATTAATTCCTTGCCGTTTTTTCTAGTCTTCTACTTCTACTTTATATCATGATGGATAATAGCATAGGAATAAAAACGCAAGTAGCCAGTAGCACAATTTTAATATTTTTTTGTGAGTTGGTGAACGTTGTCCTCGTCTTTATTTTTCTCCGGTGGGCTTAAATATGTATTATGAGTTTTGAGTTCCTTCAAGAAAAAAAAACTTTATAAATATGCTCTTTTGTGTTGTATCTATAGCTGTTTTTCTTTTTTCGTGGTGACTAGTGATAATAAAAGCATATTAAAATATCAGCATCAAACTTCTCTACTTGCCACACCACTAGAGCCGCGACCACCGCCAACAACAAACAAAACCAAGTTTCTTGCCAAAAGGGTTTTTTGAGTGGCGCAAGCTTTTTTAATTCCGCTATTACCACCATCATTGCCGCACATATTTAAAAAACCTTTCCTTTTTTAAGACGAACAATAAAAAACATGATGAGCTATTCCAGTTTTTATGGTTGAAATGTTGTTTGTTGTGTAGAAAGTAGATATGTGTACTTAATATGCACAATAATATGTAAATGATTGCAGATGGTTTTTGCATTTCTGGATTGAAAGTCGCGAAGTGATACATCTTGTGTGCTAGTTTATCCTCACGCTCATTAATAATAATGGGCTATTAAACATTATGTTGTTGATTTTTGACGTGTTTTTCTACAAATGTTTACTCAAAAAAACGGGTAAACACGACCATTAAGAAAAATATTTTTACGGTTTTACTGACGTAACGTGTGTAAAAGTGTAATGCGCACTAAAGATGGATAGTACGCATAATATAATATTTATTGCTTTTCTATTTTTTCAACTGAAGATGATGAATTTTGAGGATAAAATTGTGAGTTTCATGTAACTTTTTGTGTGTGAAGAACTCGTTCTATCTAACATTCTTAATTGATTACACGACAGATTGCTGGAAGAGTTGTAATTAATCAAAATGAATTAACTTTGTGACATGTTTTTCGTCTTTTGTTGCGGTAATATGCTCACAATTTTATATCAAATCTCATCATTCACTGCCAATTTATCATGAGCTAATCATGTATTATATTTCGTAACTGCGCATCGGGCTTAACGGGCTACGATAGTAAATTGCCATCAAGGATCTTTCACATCCATTCATAAAATATTTTACGTTGTTTTGATCATTCATGCAAATGTGTTTGAATAGCTTAATCATTTCTATTATTTTCCGTTTAGTCATCCAGTTTGCGTAGGTAGACTAGTTGGCAATCAGATTTTTTTCGCAGGTTTTAGCTGTAATTTAGAATGATATAAAACGTAACAGTTATAAATAAATTTAATACCAACAATACGGAAAATTCTAAAAATATCTGTCAACTTGTAATCCATTATATGAGCAATTACTATAATTCCTTTCTGGCTAATTTAAAAATTTGATCACATAACAGGAATACTTTCCTTTTTGATGTTTTATCTCTGGTGACAAAATAGGGCAAAAAGACACGAAAAAATACTTCCTCCTTTTATAAAAAAGTACTAAAACATACATAAGCGTTTTTCCTAATTTTTCCTTTTAAATAAAAAAAAGAAAGGGCTTATTTTTAGCTCATATCGCTTTTGAATAGGGAAGTAATGACAATAATAACAATTGAGTGGTTCTAAAAATAGAAATATTGAACCTTGAATTTATTCTTCTCTATGGAAATTATAGAAGATAGACTAATAAATAATGATGATAGATGTAAATGAAATGGAACTTTCTTTGAAGGAAAAAAAGTAAATAATAATACAACTACGAGGAACACTTTCGACAAGCGAAATGATGAAGAATAAATAGATGAATATATAGTCAACTGATTCTTTTTTCTATCACTTTCTCTTCCCACTTATTTTCCATTAGAAAAAAATTGTTCAATAGACAGACTGTGATGACGAGAAAAGGAGCAGAACATTACATTAACTTGGATCTCTTCTCTCTCTCTCTTTCTCGGTGTTTCTTTGTGTGAGAGACATACTTTTTTATATTGAAAAATAGATTTTCTCGTCGCTTCAACTTAAGCTATTTTACTTGTCAGTTGGGTCTTTTCCCTTTTCTTTTGCAATTTTCTCTCTCCTTTTTTCTCCTTATTTATCAATTCTGTACCCAATTGTACTGTCATCATGATACAGACATTACGCATTTTTCCATTTTTATCATAATCATCAGATGAAAAGGAAGAATAAAGGATCATTCCTTTAAACGGGGAATAAACTTGTAATATATTTATAGTTTCATTTTATCTCAATATAAATTATAAATATGATATCTTACCTTTGCCTTACATCATACAGACTATAAGCAAGCATATTGGCTATATGATGATGACAGTGGGTGACGACGACGATCTCGATGATGATGGAAATATCGTAAATGCATAAAGATACATAATCCATATGGAATGATGCAACCAAAAGCTTTTCCATACAATATGGATTTTCCCCCTAGTATCTGCTTTTTAGATTGGCTATGCCATAACGCCATCCCCAATCTCTATTACTATTACCGTTACCTATACAATATTGTGTTCCCATCTTTTCGCTCCTTTTTTCACAATATTCGAGGTTGCTTACTAATGCTGCTCCTGGTTCTACTTTTTTCTCTCCTTAAATTTGGTTCAGTTAAATTTCAACTCTTGTAGATATCTCTTTCTCTCTCTCTCTCAGCAACTAATCCTCTGTCATCGAATAAAGAGCTGAAAGCGAGAGAGAGAGAGAACCAGAGCCAGAGAGCTTGTAAGTAAGAATAAGAAGTAGAAGGGGTATAGTATAGTGGTAATGTGATGCCAAGAAATGAGAGAAGCTGTCTTGAAAAAGATGATTTTTTATTATGGTAAAAGACGAACTGTGTGTAATGCTTCTTTATTGACTCTCCTTCTCTATCAGGAGCAGGCACTCAACTCCAACTTTTTCCCGTGTATAAAAATTCTACTTTACTTAATAATACTTTTACTTAGCTCATGATGATAACCTACATACCTACATAATATATAAAGCATTTTTTTCACGGTGAAAATAAAGTTTAAAAAGGTGCATCATCATTATGTATGTACATTGCACAGTAGCAAATGTATTAAAAATGCTTAAATAAGATAGGTAGAAAGAAAATACTAGATTTAATACCCGCACAAAAATTTATAACAGAAGAATGAGTTATATGTGATGGTGATCTTATGCTTTTTTTCTCTTCTGGCTGTTGTAATATAACACACATGCAAAAAATAAAAAAAGTAAAGCTGGCAAGCAAGGTAGGAAAAAATGGGAGAAGAAGGAGTAAAGTACGCTGGAGGGCAATCTTTTCTCGCCTTTTTTCTCAAGAAAATATAAAAAACCTTTCAAGACGCTTTGGCACGATGATGTGGACCCACAGCGGGAAAAATCCTGGAGAGACTTCTTTTCACTTGCGATTTGGTGGTATATATGTACGGGAGAAGTAGTAGCAACATCTTCGTCGTCATTATTATTGGCTCGCTGGTTTGTAAGATGATCAAATGAGGCGGTGAAATCGTTCTGTCCGTGTTTTGTGAGTGCCTTCTTTTATGTTATGGAGAATGGGTTTCAAAAGAGAGTGTTTCTGAACGATATGAGTATGATCCTGGTTTTAGAAGGGTGAATTTGAGATATATATTTTTCAACTAGATTGATTTGATTTACAGATAAATCTATTTTAATGCAGTGAGCAGTAATACTTTAACGATGGGGATCTTGTTTCAATTGTTCGAATACAAAAGGAAAGAAACTAGTTGGGTATGTGTAGCCAAAGCTTTTTGGAGGAGTTTGAGTTTGCACCTTGTTTTTATAAACTACCAGATAAATAAATAAACATTTCATGACGAAAGGTAGTTTAGACGGGCAATATTTTTGTAGATATGACTAGAACTAGAAACCTAAACTTTATCTAAAGAATAGGGATAATATTTTGTAATACGTGTCATCCAAAATGTTGTTTATCACGACTTTCCATTTCGATCTCCAGATCCGGATATATTGTGTCCAAGTTAAACTTATCACTAAATATAGTTATTTCGTTTTATGGCAATATCTAAAGATGGTTTCATGATCCTTCTAGATAATCTTATGATTTTCTTCATCTTAACTTATCTTGGCTGGTCATCACCTGGTTTATTAGGGTCTCCTATTCTTTAGATATTGATGTCGAATGGTCTTTTAATCTCGCTTCAGGTTATTTCTTAATCCAAAGAACACCCGTCACAGTATGATCAGTTTTCTGGGTAAAAGACTTAAATATTCCCATTTCTATTTAAGTACATGGCAGTAATCCTTTTCCCCCTGAATGTCAGATATTTGCTAAGAAATGGGGTATTAAGACATGCGTCATATTTACGTCTTTTCACTAATACCCTACCTACTTGACATAAACAGTATATTTACTTCTAATTACTTAGTTAGGCACTAACTGTTCACTGTAATTTTAATGTGTAAAAATAGGCCTTTTGTCTACAACAATGTTACTAATACTATTCATTTTTATATTGTAAAATTACCAATACCAATATATAAAGTAGTGGAACAAAACAAAGTGTTCACAAATATTGAATGTGTCATATGACTCAAAAGAATAAAAGAAAATATCACTGTGAATTCAGCAACATACATCTGTGTCAGGTGTTTGGATTTCCTTCATCTTTGTCAAAATTTAAGAATCTTGCCTACAACTGCCAATTATTATTATAATTCACATAAAGTATTCCATATCTACTATACGTAGACTGGAGCGCTAGAAAATTTATCTTTTTTTTCTTCCCAGCATATATTCAAACAAATTCCTGAGAAAATACGATAATAGACTAGCATGACTTATTTTTTTACAATCTTGAAATCCTTCAAGAAAAGAAGGAAATGGCTACAATAGAAGTAAAAGACCTGTTGTTGTCAAATGAAAAATGGATCTAAATCCCATGGAGCTTTCAGAACATTTTCTTTGAATTATATCTCAATACATTTTAGATGCTAGTAGTACTGCTAGAACCGAAATGGGAGCTAGCAACATCATTTCGCTATTACTCTTTTAGAGAATCTGACAAGCATTTTTTCTTTTACAAAAGACACAGGTGGCACAAAGGCAATAAGAAGGAAATCATTGTGTAACTCTATATTTTACACCTTTACCTTTTCTCTGCAGACACAGAACAGAGAAGACGAATATTTTAATGGGAAAATGCACATGCACAGCAGAACCATCATATCATCTCGTCTACAAGTAAATGTAAAATGATATTCTAAATAACACGTGCACATGATCAAGTTATGAGATTTTGAATTATAGTTGTAACTTGTAACTCTAACGAACAATCTATGTGCAAGTCAGTGTAGAAGTTCATGTTTCAAGAGCTCCGTTTTCTAATAGCAACTGCTTCTAACGCTGTCATGTGAAAGTCAGGCTGGTTAAGTACTCTTTTTCATTCATGACTACCTGGACGACTACGACGACAAATTGAAAACGTCTCTAATGTCTAGCTAGGCCCAATATAAATATGTAGATACTCATATAGTAGCACGATATAAAATGTTGTTAAGGAAGTAATAGCATATTATTAAAATATTACAATAACTTATTATTATTATTTTACTATTATATACTACTACTACATGGTATAGAAGAAGAAGAAGCGGGGAAGAAGGGTATTACATTCGATGAAAATAATACGCTACACCTGGCACTACCACCGCTCAAAATTCCAAGAATCATTTATGAGCTTTGTGTCACATTGTTGTAAAGTAATCATGCAAACTCTGACAAGAGTCATTCTTCTTCTACTACAGCAACTACTTCTACTACTAATGCTCCTTCTTCATTTTTCTCTCATTTTCCCACTGATGTACGACCACTGTGAGAACCGAGTAGTCTGTCTAGTATCTGCTGACGCAAATTTCTTGAAAATTCAGCATAAAACATACATGATATCTATTATCTTCTCACAAAATTTCAATTTCAGTCGTCAAGTCAAAGCAGTAATTCTATTCAAAATAATAGCATTAGATGGCGGGGAAAGAGACTAGGCTGCTTACATGACAATGTTTCGTGTGGATTACAAAATAAAATGCATAGGTGAATACATACATGTTTATAATCATATGCAGGCAACAATAGAAACATGGTTTACATGATAATATTGGTAACAAATGATTACTTTTTGGTCATGTTACCATGTTGCTATGTGTAGAATGTTGTATTAAATGACCCCAATTTCTTGTAACATGTAATAATTGAAAGTTGGAGAGCTTATGCATTATTATATGCTTCCTCCACTACTCTTGTAGGAGCTCATTGTTAGCTATCCTTTTTCTGTCCTTAGATCCAAACAATAATTTTTTATGATTACATTTTTTCTCTCTTTTGTACGGTTTCACAGATTTTCCTTTTCGTCCCGACAACAACAAAATTGGAACCTTTCTTATATGGGCGTTTATAACCAACTACAACTACTTATTGTACATATAAGCCAAAAACCCGTCGCAACTGCGACATTTACAACAACAGTGCAATGTAGAGAATGATGAAGATCAAGACCAGAAGAAAGCAGCAGGGAAAAATTATTTTGACGAAGTAGTACAACCTCCAACTAAACTTTTTTTTAACCGACAAAAAATACAAAGTAGAGAAGGAAGATACAGAGAAAGGACCAAAAAATGACGCCGTAAGACGAAGAAGCAGAGACGCCTAAAAGAAATTGTGGGAATTGAAAGCCAAACGTGAATCTTGTTGGCAGCTCCCAAGAGATCTTTTTTTCTTGTGACAAAGTAAAGGCTACCTTAACTTGACTTTCACTGCTTTCCCTTCTACACCAAAGAGTATACATACATTTACAACACTTTTTTCTTGTTCAGAAAGAAAGATATTTGGATACCACATACCGCATCACCTCTCCTCTTACACCAATAACTTTCTTTACTTTTCTCACTATCCCCGCTATTCAAAAACTAAAAAAAACCAAAAGAAAATGCAACAAAGAAGTTCCACATTCTATGGAGTTGGAAGAATCATCATCAGTAGCTTCTGTAGTGGCGGCACTAGCAACAGCTGTGATAAATGTTTACACAACAAGAGAAAGTCCATGATATATGTTTGATGCAGCTTTTACCTTCTTCTTCTCAACTCGATGAACAACTAGAGTGAAAGTTAGTAGTAGAGCGAACAGCAGTAATCAGTTCTCGGCAGTGAAAAAGGACCAGTCAAGTGTATCTGAAAAATAAAAAAATAAAAACTTGGAAAAACCAGAGAGACAGACACAAACAAACACACACAAAGAGAATGCGAATGAGTGAGTTTAGTAATCTGAAAATTCAGCGCAACAATAAGTCTTCCTTCCTTCTTGTTGAGGTGTTAAAATTATATCTATCTTGTAGCATGAGTGTATGTACACCTATCCTGTGCAAAAACAGCACCCATGGTCGAACATAATAGTCTGAGAGAAAATCAACAGAAGACCAAATAAAATTTTCTACCTTCCAGTCTGAAAGTGTTTTTCTTCGTTAGTTTTTCCTAACGGACACATAGACACAGACACATAGACAGAACGTTCTGAAAAGCTCGCTGAGCTGTTGAGCAGTTTATAAAACGATTGAAGAAAAACAGGAGGACAGAGAGGAGACGAGGAGATGTGCATGTGACACGCTGAAACAGTTTTAGTATATATCTCCCTTTCTATCTACCAATTGGAAAGGTGTCGTCCTTCCTCTTCTTCTCGTTGTCGTTGAAAGGAACGGTGAAAGCGAGCGGTGGTGGCGATGGCGACAACGACAAAAGTCTTATTATTATAGAAACAGACACAGTTGCTTTTCAGCAAGCAACAGAGGAGGAAGAGTGTGCGGTTGATGAGTGTACTCGTGGAAAAACAGTTTTTGTATATGTGGTAGTTCCAAAGAGAGGGATTCACTCAGGCGATTATTCCAGGAAAAAGGGAAAACGTTCCTTTTTTATCATCATCCTCTGCAACAGCAAAAAAAAGATACTATCCTTTCTACATAACTACTATCAACCAACTAAAAAGAGAGATAGTTGGATCGTATAAAAATATAAACCAAAGTTTTTTGTATACGTGTTTCAATCCAATAACAGTATTCTATCTTGCCACCGCGATACCACCAACCGCTGTTTTTCCAGCAACCTACCGGTTTCCGCCGTTGTTGTAAAAGTAAAACCAGTCAGGGCAAACATTAATTAAGGCAACTATTATATGATAGCAGTAAATAGTGGAGAAATCACATGAACCTATCTACCTATTACATATAGAAAAATGAGTAGACATCCGCACAGGTGAAGGTGAAACCAACATAATATGTTATACTACATACTTTATTGTAACCATGTGTAAAACAGATATAACCAAAAAGTATGTGCTGACTTTGTTCAAACGGTATGTTGTTGAGTAAGACCGCGTGAAAATACTTTTGATTCTTTCACCTTTTTAACTTGATGTAATAAGGATTGTACGAGGGAGCATTGCTGCTGTGTAGTATTTATTTATTTTCTTCTCGATCTAGTCGGTCGTCGCATTTACTTTCATATAAATACTACATGATGGAAGCCCATCTGTTGCTGGTCGAATCTCTGAGCAAATCCGTGTCGTTTCAACAATTTACCTGGTCAACTGGAAGTAGTAGTTTGGTGGACGAGTTTTTTCATAGTTGTTTGTACTATTACTGGTATGTGTGTACATTCCTCCTTGGTAAATGTAATCAGCTCGACTGGCGAGAGAAAAAGGGAAGCTCTCTAATAAGCTTACTGCTGCTAGTCATGTGAGCAATGAAAAATACTTTATAGTACTTTTTATGCATAAAACAAACATACAAATAATAATAATAAAGGAATATATCACATGAACAAGTACAAACATGCAAAAAATAGAAGGAAAAAGTGAACTGTGACTTACTTAAACATATATAATATTAATAATAATGAAACACGATAAAAACTTGATGAGTTACTGTTAACAAGACAAAAAAGGTGTGAGAAAAATGCTTCACAAGTTCTCATGAATATCAGCGAATAGAAGAAGAAAACAATGTTCGGTGACAACAAAAGACTGCTCGCACTTTCTTGTGATTATATCAATCGCTCCGATCTCTAAGAGAAAAAAGAATAAGACAAAAAAAACATTAAAGAACAAGAAAGACGTCGCGTCGATTGTCGACAATATTATATAATAAAAAAGATAACAGTATTAACAAGAAAGAAGGACAAAAGGCAGCAAAAAGGAGGGGAAAACTGCTCCATAATATTATTTTTTGGCAATAGAGAGAGATGATATTCTCTGCAGCTCCCTTTGTGATAAATAATGAGAACGAGTTTGTTTGATCCTCATTCTCATATCATCATCATCTTGTTCTTATCCCACTGCTGTGAGAGCCAACAACGACATGAGTGAAAACATGGAGTCAAAGTCGCCGGTGAAATCGGAGCTGGAAGCGTACTTGGAATCCCATCCGGAATTCATTCAGACCTGGTTGAAAGAGAAGGCGAGTCCTGAGACGAAAAGGAAAGTGCTCACTAGCTGTGCCACCACTCCCGTCATTGCCAATACGTTGACGGCGCAAGAGAGAAGCAATAACGACACTATCAACACCAGTTCCCTCGTCAATAACAATAACAATAGTTCCGCTGTCAATAATAACACGCTCCGAGGAGGAGGACGCTCTTCACCAGGTGCTGAGCAAGCAGCAGCAATAGTTGTAACGGAATCCCCTTCATCTCATGATGGCGGTGCTGAAGCTGGAGCTGTAACGGTTTCTGCAAGTGCCAGCAGTAGTGGCAGCAGTGAACGACGTAGTCCCATAAATGACAGCTGTAAACCATCTGCTTCTTCTGGATGTAGAGGTGCCGGAGGATTTGGAGGTGGCAGCAGAGGTATCCCAACTCCTAGTCCTACTCCTCTCGATGAAAATAATGATGAAATCACTCCTGTTCAAAGACCAAGGTCTCATTCAAAAAGAAATTCCATTACATCAGATCGATTTCAATCTTGGATTTCCTCCTCTCCCAAGCACAAGGCTGATCGTGCAGTTCCTCCAGGATTGGTAGCATCTCAGCTCGAGCTTCTCGATGAAAATGAATTATTTATCGAGCTGGTGAAAGACATTTCAAATGAGTTGGATATTGACATTCTGTGTCATAAAATCCTTGTCAATGTTGGATACCTCACACAGGCTGACCGATGCAGTCTTTTTCTCGCAAGGGGTCCTTCCGACAAACGCCACTTGGTTGCAAAGCTTTGGGATGTTACCGTTGACTCAGGTAAATATTTATCTGGACACATTTTTTATCCTTCTTTTTTTATTTTTTAACAAGTAAAAAACATTTCCACTGAATTGCTTTTTTTCTAGAGTATTCCATAAACAGTAGCATATAAGTTAGTTCTTTCATCACCCTCATGATCACATCTTTCTTTGGAGCTTGTTAAAAAATACATGCATAATAGGTAACACGAATAAAGACAACAAAGAAAACTCCACCAGAGATACATACAGATATAGATAGAAAATAATGCAGCACAGCAGCAGCCTCAAGTCGACAGAACAGAAACTCGCGTGGGAAGATAAAAATAAACAGCTGTAAATGAAGTTTTCATGCTTCCTTACCCAATTTTGACGGGCATTACATTTTTACTTTGTTTCCCTTTCTATTTCCTCTTCTACATAAATTGATAGTACACAAACTGGATGGTCTACTCTACGATTTCCCCCTCTTTAAAAAAAATTCCATCTCATCGACTCATTCATAGAAAATGTCATAAAAACTCGACTAGCAAATGGTTGTAGCAAAGCAGGTTGTTATAACAACCTAGACTTCCAGCTTCCTTCCCTGAAAAATGAAAATCTGTCGGTTTAATTGATATGTACATCAGTAGTTGACTTCAGAAGCAGTAGAATGAGCAGAGAAGCATCAGCATGCCACGACAGCAGAAAAAAGACGTGGGCTTTTTTACACAAACGGTGAAAAAAAGGAAAGAGGAGAAAAGAGAAATGAATGAATAGTTAGGTCTTTAGGTACACATCTTTTCCAATCCACCGACACGTTTCCACGTACAATCACTCATGTACGTATATACACAGAAGAAGAGACGAGGCGACATGGAGGTATTCCTTTCATTCCATTCCGACTATAATTCTTTTACGCTTACATAGATCGCTACTGCTGCTGCTGCTACTGTACTGAGTAAACCGCCAGAAACGTTATTTCTTCTCTTTTGTGGGGTTCATGTCATGCCAGAAAATATCTTGCTTGTCATTTTCTCACGTAACAGTCAAGTCTAGTCCTAGTCAGCTTTTAAATAGAGAATCGACCCTTTTATTGATGATGACGAATATTTTGAAGTTGAGACGATCTATAAACAAGTCGATTTTTTAGTTTGACATTCCATTCATTAACTGAGTCGTCGTATTTGCGATTAGTAGCGTATATAATTATACTGTAATTTAGTTTGGTAAACATTTATGCTTTTATACAGCCAGAAAAAAGATCTTGAAGGAAGTGATCAATTTCATTTTTGTTTCCCAGAATGGGCTATTTGTCATATTACTAGTATGTGAAAGCATTAAAAATTAATTGATGGAACATTTATCCCATTTTGTGTAGATGTGGAAGAGTCGCTGCGGAGGGCCAAGTCGGAGGAGATCCGTATTCCATTTGGGGTTGGTATTGCGGGCCAGGTTGCTCAAACGAAGGAGATCATCAACATAAAAAATGCATATGAAGTAAGCCGTTCTCTCAGTCTTTTTTTCTCGAGCTTTCTCTCCTTTTTCTCTTTAAAACAGCTTTTCTTTCCCCATATCATAAATTATTCTAAGCTTTTTATGCTCTCATTCTTGTTGTTCGCACGATTAGTCTATGTACTACATACATAAAGCGCGTATTATCGCGCTTCACTTTTAAATGTCGAAATCATCTATTTTATCCTTCAAGAGATGAAGTCTGATGAGGATGATAATAAATAATAAAAAATGTCAGGAGTGGTATCTCTTTATTTCGAAAGCACACAAAAGATGAAAGAAAAGAGCAAAGAATGATGATTGCTTCGACGCAAAAACCAGCTCACTAAAGCTGTTGTAAATTTGAAAGAATACAGTTTTAAATTTGAAGTTTTTCCTTTAATTGCTTCGAGCAGAAAAAGTGTACGTGTAAGTCAACCTAATGAAGTAGTATTTTCCAACGAAATTGATAAAAGTTTAATATCATTGCAAAGAACAAATATAAAACATTTCATATTTCATTTCAACATTTTCCTTCTTATTTTCATTGAATCCTTATTACAATTGTTACTATCGTTGCTATTGTTATTTATGTAATATATTTTGTAAAATGAAGATGAAAGATGTGATACTGTCGGTGCGAAAAACAATAAGCGAAATATAAAACTGAATATTATGTAAATATCCCAAGGCGGAAATATTTTGTAACAAAGGAAACTGTATTATTATTGCAACATGGTAAGTATACCAATAAACATTCTACATACCTTCTTATGTGAAATGTATAGAATTCGGAGATAAATTACATTTTCTGATATGTTCCGACATTCTGCACCTACATGGATGGCGTGATATTTGTTGGGTTTGTAGTTTTACTATTATTATTTTTTGTTGTTGTTGTTGTCTTCATGAAAGCTTATATTTTTATATTTCTCTATTTGTTATAAATTCAAATATTCAAGTAGTACATAATCGATTTTCATGTTTCATATTATTGCACCATAAATGAAAACTTTGAAGGAAAAGAGATAAAAAATACATATATATGATTATATGATGTAAAAAAAAGAAAAGAAAAAGGAGCTGCTCTTTTGTATTACGTGAGTTAAAAATAAAAGAGAAAAAAGAACAAAAAAAACATAATATTCATTGAAACTCTAGACAAGGAGAGAACAGAAGAAAATATTTTGTAGGGAATGTTTGGTTAGAGGGTTGGTTTTCGTTAGTGTTTTATTCTACTCCTATTCCCATTTATCTATATTCCTAACCAACTAAAATACACGTATTATGTATGGATTGCTTACAAAAGGTAAAAGCAAGCATTATATTTTATTTCGAGATTACAGCATTGAATTGCAGGAATCCAGTGTTGAACAAAACGCGTCATTTCATGCCTTCAAACCATGTGCTGCTTTCTGCCTTTGTGGTGGTAGTGGTGATGGTGATGTGGTATTG
This sequence comes from Entomobrya corticalis, assembly GCA_034694325.1. NCBI lineage: Eukaryota > Metazoa > Arthropoda > Collembola > Entomobryomorpha > Entomobryidae > Entomobrya > Entomobrya corticalis. The sequence goes on along the minus strand of JAQFYG010000333.1, from coordinate 18,481 downwards.
GATGCGTATTTACAAAGGCTTTAACAATATTGCAAAATAGGTATATTGGAAAGTGACGAAAAGAGAAAGTTGGATTAGCCATGTGTTTACTTTCATATATTGTTATACTGGTAACGTGAGGAATAAGAGCAAAGACGGCAAAAGAACAGAGAAAAAGAGAGCTTGTGATATTCCCAGGCCCATGTAAATAAATACAGTTATTAGATTATTGTTTATACGGAAGAAATGGGCACCCTACCGCTACCCTTCACTATCTTGCCCAGAAATCACCCCAATTTTTACTTTGATAGTACGCTATATTGGTATCAGTTTACCCCAAAATCAACTGTTAGTAGTACCTTCACCTATATTTCATAATATGTCACCACAGTTACATCAACTTGTCATTCGGTTTTTTAATCCAGAAAGTATACATTGGGAAACTCCAAAAATGATTTATTCTGTACTTTTACATGTAATTTAATATTCCGACGGATGTAGTTATAAATGTTGGGAATAGAGACTTTGATAGAGACGACGTAACGGGAAAACATTGTTTACTGTTTACATTTTGGAAACAAAACATTTTACGCTGGCGATTGTGCTTACATTGTTTATTACACTGTTAGTTAGCCTAACATACACATTTTTGCTGGAATATAGGGGATTGATGTTGTTTTCGTATTGGCAGCAAACATTAGCACTTAACGGACGCGCTAGCAATGTCTCGACAAAACAAAGCACACCTGCGACATCATTAAACTTAATTCTTAAACCAAACTTTCGGAATTCTTGGATGTCTTTTAATAGCCGATTCTGATATTAGTGTTGAGTTTATTGATTTTTTTGAGTAAATAACATTAATTTGAAATATTTATGGTAATGGATATAGTGATTGTGAAATGGGGCAAAATAAGTGCGGGCGTGGGGCGAGTTATAATAGCCTTACGTTTACACGTGAATTGTTTGTAAACAAACAAAGAATGGTTTCTCTATGTCTGTCTATATGTCACCGTTTTGTATTCATATTTATACGCCTACATCTAAAAAGGAATTTGTCGACCTATATGCTATATTATGACTACCTATTTAGAAATTCCATATCCATATCTAGTACAGCGACAGTGCCTCTTTCTATTTCCTATTGAGAGAATATTAAAAATGAATTCAGGCTAACGTTTGACACAAAAAACGGATAAAAGCTAGAAGGCACAATGGTAAAAATAGATATACGCAATTGATAACACCAGTCTCACAACAACAGCAAGTAATAACTAGTGCGTACTAGTATACAATTAGACACATCAAAATAACTCCATATTTAGAACACCGGCCATCTATTTCCCCGAAATTCCCATTACGGCATGTCAACATTTTGAAATTGATAATTTGATGATGCGAAATTACAAGTAAATGAGAATGAGGCACATGACTCTGTTTATAGAATATGGTGAAATTCACATGGACGTGTCCCACTTTCACATGTCTACTTACTGATTATGTTACCATCAAATTTACTAATTTCATCTCTCCCAACTCAACACATCAATAAGACGCAAACCAAGCGATTATTAATAAAATGTATTCATGTCTTCAGTGTTCAAACAGACGATGAGAAAAGCAGCAGCACAATATTAAAAGCCTAGATGAAGTAGAGCAAAGAAAGATGAGTAAAGTAAAAGCCTAGAAACACGTTCAATAAAAAATTTATGAATGAATATTCTGATGATGATCATGTCGATGATGCGGTAAAATCGTGGCTGTGGCATAGAGCCTCGCTAGGACTTCACTTTCTATTGACTTGACTTATTTAACGCTTTAGAGAATGTGATTTAGAAAAGCTTCTTTAATGAGGAAGGAAGTAGGCTTTGCGGTGTTTACATGCTCATCTCGAAAAAAATGTAATGTGTACTCAGACTCTTCTCCTTTCTGTGTGCCTGCCTACATCATATTATATTACTGTCAATTCCTTGTCTCTTTCGCTACACTTCATGTTCCTGCCACTCACAAAAGAAAGCCAGTAATGTTTACACATTTTAACCCTTTTTTGTTTCTTTCGCGACCAGATATATCTTCTACGTAAATTGCACGCAACTCATGAACTCATCACCACCACTCAACGACTTTCTCTAAGAAAAAAAAAGAGAAAGCATCTCTTTCCAATGAAATTAATGTTGGCTGTTGGCAGTGGTGGGTCCATTTTATGTCACGATCTTTTGCAATTTATGGCATGCTGATGCTGATATAAACTACTTGTTAGTTTTCTGTTGGCTTGTATGTTATGCATTGTAACATTGTTGTGTAGTTTGTACACACACACACAAGACAAAAGAGTATTTGCTTAACGTTTTTTGCGATCTATTTACTCGATGTATTAAATGCTTAGCTTATTTTGATGTAGTTTGTCTTTTTATTTGTCACAGTGTTTACTTTTTCTATTCTTTGACGAAAAAACATGAGAAAGAATAATAAACTATCATAATAAAACTATCAAATCCTGTAATGCATAACGCTAATTCATTCCAATATAAACATGAATTGAAAATTTCATCGATGGTTATTTTAATGACATTACTTTTTTTTCTTTTTATTGTGCAGGACGTTCGTTTCAACGTGAAAATTGACAGCAAGACCGGTTACAAGACACACAGTATACTAGCACTTCCAATCTGCAATAATGAAGGGGACGTCATTGGAGTGGCGCAAGTTATCAACAAGAAAACTGGAGACTTTCAATTTACAGAGGAAGACATTGAGGTATACACGCCTAATTAAATCAGTTTAACGAGCCAGCAGAATTGAATTTAAATTTTCTGGAATAGATTCTTTGTGTGGTTTATCATCATCATTATCATCATCCTCTTAAACATCTTCCATCATGCATCATTTAAAGAGAAAGGTGTATTTCTTTTCTCCGCAAATTCCAGTCCAGTTGGAGACGGTACTTAATTACTTGTCTTGATGTTGTTGTTTCTCTTCTCCTCCAAAAGACAAATACATGCATATACATAAACACAAGTGTGTAAAGAAAATAATCTTTTTAAACAGATTCCAAATAACTCTGTCAAAACTTGTTAAGAAACTTTAAGAGGTAATCTGTGTTAAATTAGAAATGGGATTTATAAAGAAGAAGTAGTGGAAGTGGAAGAGGAGGACACAAAATTTACTACAAAGTAAAACGACACAAACAAAACAAGATAGTAGATTTAAAGGTACTTTTTTCATTAAAGCTTGTAAGCTCAACAAAAAGTAAAACGAATTACAAGTTAAATGAAAAAAACGTATAACACATTACCTTCTGCTCGAATATAAATAAAAGGCGATTTAATAGAGCGAAAAGTAATTTTATCTTGTTTGGTTTTTGATGAAGATGAACTTGGTGCAAAAGTGTACAGAGATTCAGAACTACTTAAAGTTTCACCACATCCGTTTTAATTCCCGTAGTATTTTCCTCATGCACAAAATACATATACAACTAATTCATAAGGACAACCAGCAACCGGAGATTTCAGAGAGAAAGATATTTTAAGTATGTCGTACAAGTTGGTTGGTTGCTAAAATGCAGACAAGACAAAATATAGAATGCCTGATGCTTTAAAAGGGAAAGATAAATAAATAATTTAGATGCGGAAGATCGTCCTAGATCTCATTTTACTCGAGCTCATTGTCAGTCGTCTTCATTGGATGAATAAATTATTTGTGAAACGACCTGCCTTGAAGCTTGGTGCGGTGTCGGTGAATGGAGGTGGCGGCGGCGCGCTAATGAAGATGAGACATTTGATACATTTATTTGCAGTGCTTAGGTTCAATTTTGTCGTTTAGTGAGAGCAGATTTTAAGTTTTTGCGAGAGAGAGCAATACTATTACTACTTTACTTTACTACTGTCATTTTGCTCCTGGGCTTGTTCTCTCATGACTGGGGGCAGAAAGTACACGCAAATTAATTTTCAATGACTGGAAGCTTTCACTCAAAAGGAAATAAGCTTTTGGTTAATTAAACGAAATAATGATTGTAATGAAGTTAGCAAGAAGAATTTAAGCAGAAAAAGATGGTGGAGGAGGATGCGAAAATGATGTGATACTTTGACATTTAGGTTACCTCCAGTCTTTCGTTACAGAATTCAGTTTCGGAATCTTAGTAGTTTTAAAAAATTACACACTTTTACGCTCTTCATTTTCAATAGCAGTTAAACTCTAGTTTTGTTTCCGGATATTAATAAACGTTATCTCCGTTGCCGTTGGCTATATACATAGTATGCGTAAATAAGCATCGCCTCAGGATTCTAATAAAAAATAAGAAACTGATTTTCGTCATTTATAATCAAAATAATAATATTATATTATCAACTGTGTAATTTACACTCCGTTAAATGCGCTAGCACTTAGCTTAATCTTATATACTTCTTTTTGTGCATTTATTAGGTCTTTCAACGGTACTTGACATTTTGTGGAATTGGAATACAAAACGCTCAACTTTTCGAAACATCCGTCTCAGAATATCGTAAAAATCAGGTACGGTTTACAAACAAAGATAATAATTTTTGTCGTCTGATATTATTACAAGAAGAAAGATTATATCCAAGTCTGTCGGATGTACTGGTTCGTAAAAATTTCCTACACGCTTGATTTGATACACTGCTTAAGGGTCCAACAAACCAAACTTTTTGAGCATAAAATATTTGACTGACTGACTTCCAACGACGACGACTTCACGTAAAACCATGATTGGAAGTTATTGTTCCCTAAATACGCGTAAAATCTCCATCCATTGGTTAGATTTTCATTAGACTTGTGTATTTGGGCAAGACGCAATGCTCAAATTTAATTAGGATTTTTGACGTTCCAACATTCCCATCAATATTATTATTACTTTATTATGGAGCCTTCTTTATTCATTGGCATTTCGGTTAGCGTTCATGCAAAAACAGTCAAGTGTTGTTATGAGCCCTTGAGCGGTAGTCAAGTTTGTGATTGTCGTAAAAGTTGAAAATTTCCTATATTTTTAGTTGCAAAACAAATTAGCGTAATCTTTTCTGTCTAAGTTTTGCTCCACTAAAATGACTCAATTAAAACAGACTTGGGTAATAATCGTAAAAGGGTAAGGAGCTGAGAATGATCTTTTTTGTGTTTATGATTATTATTGTTATTATTATTGTGTGTACTCTGCTTAACTTACAGCTACTACTGAACTTGGCAAAAAGCATTTTTGAGGAGCAGACTAATCTGGAACGACTAGTTTCTAAAATTATGAAAGAGGCTCAGGAACTGCTGAAATGTGAAAGGTGCTTGGTCTATCTACGTGATGTACCTCTCTACGAAGCAGTAAGTTTAAGTTTAACCGTTAAACAATACTTATAAACTTTATTAAGCACATTACTTATTATGCCGCAATCCAAATTATATATGAAACCTATTTTATGAAAACGCCATTTGATGACTGTGGAAAGTTTATTGCGTCAGTTGATTCTCAAGTGAAAAATTAAAGTGGCTCCCAGAAGCAAAATAATGTGCATGTACGTTTTCTCATTTCTCTCTCTCTTTATTTCGGTTTCTCTAGAGTCAAATTGAGAAAATCTTTTTGATGCCTTCTCTACCCGCTGCTGCGGCTGCAATTGCGGATCGAAAACCTTTGTCAAGGAGAGAGGTAAGTGTCGTTCATTATCTTCATGCTATTTTATGTTTTTGCTGAGTAGCTGTTGAAGTAGTTACGTAACTTTTAATTATTGTTTTGAATATGCAATTCGTATTGTCTGGTGATAAATTCTGTAAAATAGTGACAATAAGTATGTGCGCCTTTGTTATTGAAGTGTTTGTTTTTTCAATTTGATTATTATGGTTTTTTGCGTAACTGTAGGGTTGATTTAAATGCTGCTACTAGAAGGTTCTTGATTTTTAAAGTTGTGAGTAAACAGAAGAAGGAGAACTGAAGTTTTATATTTTAAACTTTCTAATTCGTGCTTAAAGAAAAATTTCAAAGCAATTAAACTTTAAATTCTATCACTTATACCAATTTCCAGTATCCTTTTAAAAAAGTATGTAAAATCTTTTTTAAAAAACGACATTAAATCTTTTTTTAAATCTTAAGTGCTTTACTCTTTTTGATATTGATGTTAGTTAGTAAATTAAACTGAGATTTCAGAAACGAACCAAAATAACTTAACGTTTTTGTTAATTACACAAAGGTTTATTTAAAAGTTTTACGTCAGACTTTTATACCTGCTAAAAGAAACATGCCGTATGACGTAAAATTAAGTATTTATGAAAGAAGAAAAAATGTGTTTTAACTACGTTAACTAAGAGCACTAATGCTTCATTTGGAACCGTCTAGCGACGCGTTTCTATTTTATTTCATCAGGCTTAACGTTTCAGTTTTTTGTTGTTGACTTGCTAGTTACAAAAAGGAAATATTAGTGCTCTTAGTTAACGTAGTTAAAACATATTTTTTCTTCTTTCATAAGTACATTATTTGTACTAAAAATTTGGGAATAGAAGGAAGGGGAAGTCTTCACTACACTAGTTTAAAGATGGAAAATAAGTATATAAAAGCACTAGTGTCATTCGAAGAGCATTTTTTTCAATGAATTTGTTGGAATCACCAAGCCGTGCTGCAATTTCTTTGTGATAATGTCATCATCTGTAGCACTCATATTTTACCTAAGTCTGTAATGCACTTTTAATTATTTTTCACAAAACTTTCACTGATTGCGAAAAGGTGATTTTATCTGGGTTGCAAATGACAAGCGTTAAAATACCAGGTTTCTCAGAGAAAAGACTCGGTCAGAGCTTGTCAAAATGAGGCCATAGAAATAACTAAATAACCTTTGAGACTGAACTTTATTTTAACCTAGTTGCATTTTCACCTTGAATATTTAGCATATGTTCAACATCAAGAATACTTTTTAATTTATTTCTTCAAATACTGTTTAAAGGCTGGAATGACTTCAAAATAATAAGAAAATTTTGTTTGACATGACGTACATCATTTAATTCTCAAAATGCCCCATTACCACTGAAACTTCAACAACCTATTTATTTGAAGGCCGCAATGAAACATTGGTTAAATTATCAACTAAAGATATTTTTTAATGTTCCAAGTTCCAAACATTTTCTGTAATCAGCGTCATCTGTTAAAAGACTCAATTTCATCATGATATCTACAAACGAAAAAAAACTTGTGAGAGTACATACACATCAATACGACACGATCAAAGTAAAAAGTTTTATTTGACTGTCTAGTTGTCATTTAAATTGAGAATTTCCATGGAAAGCAAACAACAAAAATAAATATCATAACATTAAAATATTATTCAAAACGCTCAAATTTACAAGGTATTCTTACCATACATTGTACCTAGTTTCTCCAAAAAGAATGATCCAGAATGAAATTGAAGACTTACATTTTCCGTTTGTCTTTCTTAACCATATAGTATCATAAAATCTGAATGAGCAAAAGAAGGCTACTTCCATTTGCTTAAATTAATTGCTGGAACAAAGAATCCTCCAAAAAAATCCAATTTCCACCTTTCCTGCTACCAATCCAGTAAACCTGAATTCTCACATTTACTCAGTCTTTCTTCCCTTCTCTCTGTCTATCTTCTACTCCACTTCATTAAGCCCATGCCACCATTAAGGTTTATACTACCTATGCCAAAAGGTAATACCATTTATTTAAAGTGTTGGGAAAAGATTGAACAAACACAGCCAAAAAGGTATAACGTTACAATCAATACGTTCCTTTTTTTCTCTAAAAATGGATATCGGAACAGCTACGTGAGAATTTTTAAATTTTCTCTCCAAAAAGAAGACATTATTTGTTCCCTCTTTTTTTATCTTAAGTTACTTTTTATATATGGCAACGTTAAATCATTCTTACCAACCCAATATTTTATGAGAAGAGCAAGTATAGAGTGAGAGGAAAAGGAGGAAAGGAAATGGGTAAAAAGAGCAATGAACGGAAATGGAAAGGAATACTATAAAAAATGTTATCAAAGTTTACTCACATTCTTTCTCTTTTCTTTTTTCCCTCCACTTTTCTCAATCAGCTTGAACCAGAAAATTATTATTTTTTCCTCTTCTTCGGTACAGAATTTTCTCCCTGCTTCTACTACTCTGTTCCATGTTCCATTTTAGCATAAATTTTATCTGATCTTTTTTTGTACTACTCAATGCCAACTACCAGAAAGAAAGAAGAAGAAAAATCAGAAGACTACCCGTCGTCATCTTCCAACAATTTCTCAACATTTTCTATTAACTCTCACTTCCAAAGGGATTCTTGATACTGATATCTTTCCCCCTTTTCTCTCTCGTTATTATCAACTCTTTCAATATTAATATCATTATATCATTGTTGCTCATTTCGTCTTCTTTATACTTGTTGAAGTTCAAAGGATGCCTGTGATTAGTGTGTGCGATCATGATGAAAACGATATGCAATTTTAATATGAAACCTTGCTCCCTATGAGTACGCAATTTGCGAACGTCAGATAATTTAAATTGCTTGATTCCAGGAAACGTATAAAAGGTTTTTTTTACTTCTTTACTTATTTCTCTTCCAGAAAGACAAACAACTAAATTATCTTTTCCATCTTTCAGCGTAAAGTACGTTATGCCCTTTCCTAAAAATAGAAATTGAGATATTAATTGGAAGTAAAGTGACTAGACTATGTTTATGACTAGAAATCAAAAGGAATACTTGCTCAATTTTAAAGACACTGTCGCAAGAGGCATATGTTCATTTCAAAGAAAACTGTATCAACCGGACAATTTTAAAAATCATCTTTTTCTTTCTCCGAAAAGGAAAGTAGCAAAAAATTTGAGACAAGCTTTCGTCTTATTTCTTGATGATTATGATGACTTCCATGTATTTCTACTTATGTTTTTAGCTTAAAAAGACATTGCGTCAGAGATTCAGGTAGAAGAAAGTTCATCGGCAGATGCTAATGTAGCAAGCAGATATATACAGACTTATATAGGCCACGGGCTTCCTCAGGGGATTTTATGGAATAAAAAGAAACATCGTATTATTTTTGCGTACACGTACATAATATATATGAAAGGTTGCGCTCTAAGCGTTTTTTAACAGCTTTACTAACCCTTTTTTCACGTGTTTTAGGTAGACACAGTAGAACGTCCATTTTTTACGATTTTCACTTCATGTTCACTACTGGAGGAAATCATGATATTAGAAAACTTTTTTTGTCAAATGTACTACTTTTCTTCCGTAATATCACAATGCCCCAAATGTCCTCCAGTTTGGGTTTCATTTTCTCTGCATAACATTTTCCCTCTCTTTCTTTCTCATGTTCATCTTGTAAGCATTAGTTCATTTTATCGATTTCCTCTTCTCTGCTTTCACTACTTCCACTTCCCTTTTTTCTCTTCTTCTTCACTTCATTCTTAAGCGGTCTGCGTCCTCCACTCTCCTTCCAACTGTGTGTACTTAAGGTAGTGTAGATACATAATATGCACGTAATATTTTAAGAGTCTACAAGAAGAAAGAACTTTTCCGATGTATAAATATCAACCTTAAAAAGGAAAAGAAGAAGAGAAGAAGGAGCAGGACGTTCCTCCTGATGATGGAAATAGCCGTCGTGTTGCCACTGTCTCTTATAACGACTTTTGCATTTATGAACCCAGCAGTTGCTTTCTTTCTAGTTCCTTGCCATGTTTTGTAAAAGATCGGGTTGGGTCACGATATCCGGTTCTCATGTTATGCATATGTAACTCAGCTATTAAATATGACAAGTGTGGGAAAGTTGGAAACATTTTAACAATACTATTGTTATTAATATCTGTGAATAGTTTTTAAACATGAGCTCGATTTCAATCAATTTTAATGAAGCTCTTTTGATTTCCGTACTAACTGTACATCCTTCAAAATAATACACCACGTAACAGTTTGACATTTCTCAGGTTACACGATTATTAAAAGAGGGAAAGACAGTTCCTGTTGGTTTTTATTACTTTATTATTCCTGCGGAAGTCAGAAGATTCCATAATTGTTGATCATGTAACGTCTAACTTAAATAATGATTCAGAGAATAAAGTTCAAATATTTGGTTGTCTAACCGATCTAACCACACAATCTTCTCAACATTTAAATATGTATTCGTTGGTGTGAAACGAATGCCTACATTTCCTGTAAACTCAATTACTTTATTTGAAAAAAAACGTGACTTTACAGTAATACATTGTTATTCGATATCAACAACAATGTCCTTTCAACGTGATTGTCGGTCATTGACATACAATCATGGTGTCGGTCCTACTAGTCTCTATTGTAGTCCCAAAACCAAAATGGAAAGAAAAGGGTCTGTCTCTCTCTCTCCTTTTTTTGGTGTACAAACTTGTTATGAAAATCGTATGCCTATTGCCAGCTTTTTACATACGAATGTCCCTCTGTTATGTGTAGTCCTTTATTTTTTGCTGCATCATTGCTAAAAACGTCTTTGTTGGCAGTAAACTGGTTGAACACTTGGTCTGGTTTAGTGTAATAGCTTGGTGGCCGTTCTTCTTCTCTCTCACTCACAAAAAGCTATACATTTAATACAGAACTTTTGCTATTCTCATCTGCTACCGAAAACTATACCCACCACAATATACTATCACAAAAAATACAGCTTTAGACTATATCAAGGTCCTTATTTTCGTCTTTGGGTGCCTTAAACAGAATCTCTCCCATTCTCTCTGTCGTTTTGTCTGTGATGATGGTGGCGGTGGGAGTGTTGTTGGTAGTGGCGGTGGTACGGCTTGTCCACGCTGCTATGATGCCACGCGAGAGAAAGACAAGCCCTATTTATATTCTCAACTCTCCACTCCTTCCATTCTTATAAAAATAAGCTTTTGTTCGGTTATAGCTGCCGCCGCCACCACCACCACCATCATCACCACTACTCCTACAACTACCGCATTAAAGCATACTGCACATCTGATTGATTTTGTAAAATGGAAGAAAGGAGAAAAGAGAATGGTGAACTGAAAACTGAAGTGCTAAAAAGAGGGGAAAAAATCTCGATTCTATTAGAGTTTTCCCATCCGACATTCCTGAAAGCAACTTTTTTCTGTTACATTTTGCTGCAATTGTATGTAAGATGGAAAGACAGAGGAAAAACTTTGTCCCTCATAATAATGTCGCATGGACTATAAAATTGCTTTTGGTGGTGGCATGGTGCTACTACCACTACTACCAATGCTACTATTGCCACAGAAAATCTACTGAAGCAAGCAGTCTGTCCTCCAAACTAATTTTAAAAACTCTTGTTCACGATTTACTACACAAACTAGAAAGTTTACAAAACTGTACATGTTTGTCTAGAAATAACTTATAGAGAGAAGAAGGAACAAGCGACCAAAAAACTCTGATTTTTTCCTATATCCTTGGGCCTTTACCAAAATGCATAAAAGAAGAAGAATATATAAAAGCAGAATATAAAATGAAAGGAAAAACAGGAATAAAAAACTTGAATTTTATTTTTTATATAAAAAATTAGTGTAGTAAGTTGTAAGTTGAGTTTGCAGTAGGAAAACAACAATAAAATATAAATGTGGTAGGCAATTAAAGTTTATAAAAAAGTTTTGCTTGCTTTCAACTTCAGCTTTCCCTTGATCGTCCTCTCGTTTATTGCTCTAGTCTAGTATGTAGTATTCTGATGATGTATTTGCAGCAATTAGAGGAAGTCTGCTTTTTATAAATAGAAGAAAAATTGGGAAAGAAAAACGGTTAGCTTGGCTGTTACATCTCTACCTTGTTTCCCTCTTTTACATAGGTTGACTTTCTTTTCGGTTGGTAGAGCACATTTGTGGCTGTTGTGGTTAACGTCTATGCTTGTTGTAGAGAAGAAGAGAGTAATATTGATATTAAATGAATAAAATGAATAGAGCATAATAAAAAAGAAAGTCTCCTCTCGGAGAATGAGGAAGAGACTAGACTATGGAGACTCCAGAATCAAAAAGAAAGTGGGAGGAACATATGCCCTCTAGTGATTCTGGGACATTGCATCTGCTCTTAAAAGAGAGATGTTGGAAGGAGCACGGTTGTTTGTAGGCAGATGGTTGTACTCACAAAATTGCTCTTTGATAACGTTCTTTTTTTTTCTCCTTTCTTCAGAGCTGTGTTTCTGATCATGTTTTTATATTTTCATGCATTTGTGTACATGGTCTCTGTACAAATATGATAAAGTATCAAGATAAAACATTTACATTTCTTGAAATCAGGTTGGAAGGACTGTGGAAGGACTTTCTTTAGGGAAAGTAGCAACTGTTTCTGTTTGCTCTCTTTTTCTTTTGAAAAGCTTATTGATTGATCTACATATCTATATATTATTGTATTTTATGCTGTTTGTTCTTTTTAATTGAGTAAATTACGTATAACTTGAAGGTTATTCAGTTTTGAAAATGGTAGTTTTGATCAAGAACTGGTTAAATATTATTAGTACGCTTGTTTTGTTTCAAGTCGCCCCTTGTACGGATTGGTTTGTTGACATCGCATCACTTAAGTAATTGGACTAAGCACTATAAGGATTTCTGTTTAAATGTCGCGTTGTCAATTTAAAAATAGTAAATAACTAAACACTGTTTCATTTAGTGAGAACTAAAAGGTTTTGTGTATTTTTCTTTCTCGTGTACAGAGCAAGACTGCGTCAACACCTGAAGTTGTGAGTGAAGAGGTAAAGTGTTTACATATATTTTGAATGAGTAACAAGAAACGTCCTTCCTAACCACAAGTTACATACAACCCCATTTAACTTTTAGTCATTTCATGAAAAGAAACTTTTTGTTTCAAAATAATCTATTCTATTTCTCTACAGAGTATAAATTTTCAACTTGTGTTTGAGCTAAATTCTGATGACTTGGAGCGAGAAGTACGACGACCACCCACTAATGAAATTCAGAGTTCACCGCTGACGCAAATCGCTAAATATGTTGCAGCCAATAGTGAGGTTCGTATTGTTTGGAAAAGCAAACATAAAATTGTTCTTCTTCTTTCATTTTACCAGCACAGTGTTGGCAGAGGAAATTTCTAAAAGAACTTTGTTGCTAATTTTATTGTTATGTGTATTTTGCGTCCTTTACCCCCATATTAATAGATTTTAAACATCGGTGATGCTATTACGTGGTATGGAGAGTCAATGGATTTTCCGTCTTCATCAAAAGCCATGGTGTTCGCACAAGACTCTCAACTTTGCAATGTTCTTCCAAAAAGTATCCTCTGTATGCCAATTTATAATGGACAACGTCAAGTGATTGGTGTTGCACAGCTTATTAACAAGGTTTGAATTTGGCATTTAAAAAATAACATTTAACTACTGGAATGGGCTGTTATGCACACACATTTAAAACTTGTCGACCATACATGGTATGCCAAAATGCATGAATTGTAATTATTGTTATATGGATGTAACTTTTCAGAGTAACAATCAGCATTTCACACATACCGATGTAAATACTTTCGAAGCATTTGCCATATTTTGTGGACTGGGTATTCACAATACACAATTGTATGAGGGAGCATGTAAGTAGTAAAAAGCACATTTAAATGATAAGTGAAGTGATAACCACAAAGTTAAGAGTTTGGGAATAGTTTGACTTGTTAAAATTAGAATATTTAACGAGCGTATTCACTATTTATATTTTTCTAATTCAAATATTTTTTTCGGTTTTTAGGCAAGTTAATGGCTAAGCAAAGTGTGGCATTGGACTGTCTATCTTATCATGCTACAGCTACACCGGATGATACAGAGCGACTTCGACGCGATGAAATCCCATCCTCAATACATTACAATCTGTACAGGTATGAATAGGCGATGCGTGCTAATGATAAATGACAAGATGACATTTTTGGTACACGAAGTAAATTAAATTTGTTGTCGTTGCAGCTATGAATTCAACGATTTCCCTATGACTGATAGTGAAACCTGCAAGGCCACCATTAGGATGTTCCTGGAGCTAGATTTAGTACGGAAATTTCACATCCCTTATGCGGTGAGTTGATTATACTATTAATATTAAAGAAATAATAATGATGCGAAAAGTAGGTGAAAAATGTATATGAACAGAATATTGACTCTTAAAACTGATAAATATGTAGGTGCTTTGTCGTTGGGTATTGAGTGTGAAGAAGAACTACAGAAATGTGAAATACCATAACTGGAGACATGCATTTAATGTAGCTCAAACAATGTTCACGGTACTTAAGACAGGGAAAATGGAGCAGTTTTTGGATGACCATGACGTAAGTTTTGTGAATACATACTTAATTGCTTCCAGTTACATACGTAAGTTGATATCTTTTACAAAAATAATGATTATTCTCAATATTTTCTTCGTAGATTTTGGGTCTTATGGTTGCCTGTTTGTGTCATGACTTGGATCACAGAGGAACCAATAACGCTTTTCAAAGACAAACAGCATCCCCGCTAGCAGTACTTTACTCCACTTCCACAATGGAGCATCATCATTTTGATCAATGTGTAATGATTTTATCATCAGAAGGAAATAATATTTTCCAGGTATACTTCCCTTGAATTTTTGAATGTGGTTTTCTTTTTCTATTTTCTATAATGCGAGATGCGAGCATTGTTATTACGTTTACAAATTTTGCCTTTATTTTCAGGATTTATCGGCAGAAGACTATAGAAAAGTCATGAAAATTGTCGAGAAATCCATTCTGTCCACGGATTTGGCAATGTATTTTAGAAAGCGGGCACGATTTATTGAATTGGTAGATGAGGGAGAAATCTCTTGGCAGTTGGATGACAAAAAGGAACGTAAGTTGAAATAAAATATTTATGAGTTAAGTAATCATAAAAAGAACAATGAATAATATTTTTATGCGTTTCCAGTGCTTTGTGGAATGATGATGACAGCATGTGATGTGGCAGCAATTTCAAAGCCGTGGGAAATACAACACAAGATTGCAAAGCTTGTTGCGGATGAGTTTTTTGATCAGGGTGATTTAGAAAAGGAACAACTAAACCAGCAACCACAGGTATAAATAGTTGGTGTACCATTTTAAAGCATGTAAATACGGTTAGTTAAATTGATTTAAAAAACAATTGTATATTTCAGGCAATGATGGATCGAGAAAAGAAAGACGAATTGCCAAAAATGCAGCTTAGTTTTATTGACGAAATCTGCCTTCCACTATATAAGGTATGATATTGTAGAGATTTTGCATCATCGTAACAATATAGTTAAGCCTTCACAAAATTGGAGGTATGTAACAAAAATGTTCTACCTACACAGGTGCTCTCAGAAACATTTCCATGGCTTCAGCCTTTATACAATGGGGCAAGTCGAAATAGAAATAATTGGCAAGATCTTGCCGAAAAGGTGGACATGGGATTAACGTGGATAGACTATGATGTGATAGAGAAACCAGTGGAGGAGTTTACAAGTAAGTGTAAATTACAGTGAAACAAAAGAAACTGTACACCTTACGTGCTTCCTCAATTACCAGGGTTTTTGTATTTTTCTATCCAATTAACAGATAACGCGGAGCCTGAAGATATTGATTTTGTAGTACAAAATCTAAACTGTCCCCAGTCTGACCATGACACGGGTAAAAGATCCAAATCCAAATGGAAACTAAGAAGACTTTTTCGTGAGACTAGTCAGTTAAGAAAGTCAACGTCCTCCCAATCAAAAACTTCCTCTGATGTGGCAACATTCCATGGCAAGAAAGACGATGGCTTTCCGGATCCCCCGTTCACAGGGAATTCTGTTAGCAACTCGCAAGGTACAGAACACTTCAGTGATGAAACTAGTCGTCCTTCTTCGAAACCTTCTAGTCCCGCCACAAACGGTGCTCCACATTCCTCTCATAAAAAAGGAAATTGCCGTATATCGTAATTTTGTTGTAATTCATTTCATTACAGCTGGCAAATGTACTAATTAGTAATCTTTGTGAAGCTGTAATTTTAAAATTGTGAATAAGTATAAGTACCTATTAACATTAATAATTGCAGTAGATAATGGAAAAGAGAGACCATGAGGTAAAATATTTTGCAATGATGACGAAAAGTGTGTTGAGACTATATTAATTGCTAAATACAATTTGAAAACAACCAAACGCTAAAAGAAATATATTTCATTTTTTCTCTCAACTCAACGCCTTTTCATTACGATTTGCAATATTATTTTTCTCAACGTATCCATTATCCATTGCTTCCACTTCATCTCAGTGATATTTTTAAATAAAACATGTATTTTTCAACGGACTTATCGAATGGTTGTTTCGTAAACTGCTTTACAGTGACTAGTGGTTAAGCAGAAAAATAAATATTATATAATAATACATTATTTTATGCTTGTGATCAGTACATTTATAGTTGTAATTATTATAATATATTTATTAAGAAAAATAAAGTACGTCAACCTCGTGATTATACATGTCTTTTCTCAATGTATTAAAATGCCATTCAATTTATCAAAATAGTTTTTTGCATATTGATATTTTAATCTTGTTGTTATAGAATTCAGCTATATGTATAGCTAAATTATATACTCATTACCAATTCAGTTTAATGAAAAATAGAAAGGCATCTCCAATAATTCCTAAAATGTCAAAGAATACACATTTTAAATAAAAAAATATATAAATGCTGTGTTATGCTATGGTTTCTACAATCGTCAACTACTTCTCATTCTGTCAGCATAATTTTCAGAATCATTTGGCTGATTCGTAATTTTATTTATTTATTTCAAGGAATCAATTGAGTCAATTGACAACCTCTATGCGTATTTGTCGTTTCTTGTTAACATTTTACAGGTTTCATGACATGATTTACCATTTTTTGTTTAGTATTAAATCAGATGCTGATACAGAAACAAACTGGCGGCTTAAAAAAGCTAACAAGGTTACTATGATAAATGAAGATATAGATAAATACGAATGTAAAATGATGCCAAGATTGAACCGATTCTTTCAGGTGACATGATTGGGACAACGGAGAACTTGGGATAATTCAAACCTGATTTATGTTCCTTCATATTGGTAATTTATCATCCATTGCCCTTTCAATTCATGATAACGTGAAGTAATACAATAAGCTTACTCATAAAAAGAATGTATCAATTTTTAATATATCGGTAAAACTCGCGTCATTCAGTTTAACAGGAGAAATGTCTAGGAAACCTTCGCTGGAACTGGATGGAACATTTAATAAAAAACAGGTAAATACAATACGAGACTCCTTATTAGATTATGTACATACATGCATACCCACATAAGCGACAATATCCCATAACAGCTCTGATTCTTTTGACAAAACTGCCAAACCATTTCGACGAGATGAATATAAAAGTGCTTAAATTACACAGCGCCAGCCGCTAACACAGACAAGACCAATCCGTAGCCAGGTATTTTTCATTTTCTTCTTTGTCATTGAACAAACTGAAAAGAATACTCCTTATTTTGAAAATCGAAAGATGAATCCTCTCCTATGCCATCACTGAAAACAGCACGGAATGTCACCTTTACGATAAGTGTTGAATTACACGACGACATAGATCGCGATATTCATGGAAGTTTATTTTACGTCAAACAAGCTCATTTTTCTTCGACTGTGGCAACAGCTTGGAAATACGGAGTTGGTAACAAAGACTTGAGCTAGAGCTTTCACTATAATACTATAAAACACAACAATCCTTGTGGTCCATATCTCCAACTCCCAACAACGCTTTTACTCTATGCTAAAAACGAAAGTTAAGATGGCGCTACTGTATTTTCGTACAGTGTTTGAAGAAGACGCAACCGAATGCCGTCTCTCTTCTGGGAAAGCATCTCCATGAAAAACGAGAACTAAAAGAATGTAGAAAAGGGCAAACGGATGAATTTCTGGATATCAAATTACTAGCACTAAATGTATCACACGGACCATTTCCTTATCTCGTGATTGCAAATGTAAGTGTATCTAGAGTAAAAAGGGAAAGCCAAGTTAAATTACATATTTTAAAGATGATACTCATACCATTTTCGTGCTAATAGTAATATAGGAAATAGTGATTAAATGTCATTTATGAACAAAGTGTGATAAAGCTGCGACATTATGACGAAACGAACATATGCTAAATAAAAGCATTTTCTCAATCCCACCAAGTTCTTGCTAAAATTTCTAACTAATTAAGTTTACAACAAAGTACATTTTATCAACTGCCTACACAACAATCAGTGCGTATGCTTTTGATTATTAAACTAATTCATATTTGCTCTACTTTTATTCCTTGTGTATTCAGAATTACACTTCGCTTTGCAAAAAATATGCTCAAGTATAAAAAGTTTTACATGAGTACGTACAAGTGCTACTTTGAGATCTGTAAAAAAGTATTTTCTGATTTTTTACATACTTATGATAAGAATGAAGATTTTAGAGTGCTCGATTGACTAGGATTCATTTAGATCTTTGAAAATCGGCTCCTTGTTATGACGATAATGATAATTCGTTTCTTAAAAGTTGGATGCCACTTTAGAACGGTTGATGGTGCTCGCACACTCAGGTTTCTG